>WEIT01008232.1:13373-25391 GCA_013389985.1 Dryoscopus gambensis | reverse complement strand
TGTAAACACTACTGCATGACCATTTCCCCTTTAGCAAGATTGTGTGTGTGAAAAAAGTAAACAGATTGTATAACAAAGTGTTCTCTAGCTGTCAGCAAGGGCTTTGAAAATAAAACACTTCCCTCCCGACTCACAATTGGCTGACAGTCGGCACATAATGAATAATAGCTCCTGGGGACCAGCAGAAAGATGTGTGGGAAAACTTTAATTAAAAGCTTGTCAGTACAATTTTACCTGGGTGACATCACCTGACTGAAATCCTGCTGCCGGGCTTTGTTGTCTATAGGATCACAGGTAGCGCACTTGTTTTGCTGACAGCAAACAATTCAAAAAGTACTTCAAAACACTGGGGGGAAGACGCTATGCTGCCAGTAAAATATAATCTATTTGTGGTGTTCTAATTTTCTAATTAGCAGCTGTAGAAGGTTCTTTGCCATTGTGGGAGGAGGGTGACAAACAGGTTTTTGTAGCTCGTTATCTATGATGCCCTCTTGATTATGTATTTTCTTGACATTCCATTCCGGAAAATTGTGTTCCAAAATCAAATACATTTCCAAATGTAGACAGCTGGGCTTGAGCCAGTAGTACAGACCTAACATCAAATTCCCAGCTTGAAACTCTCTTACTTGTATTAAATCAGAGCATCAAATCCAAACAGACTAGAAGTTCACAGCAGAGGACTTTCAGGCTGTGCAAAATTCCTAAGGAATTTGTGATGGCCGAACACCATAAATCATGTAGTCCAGGAGAAGAGTCACAGTGGTGGGTTTGATTCTGCCCATCTCAAGCCGCTGGTAGCTAACACAATGAGGTGGCATACATGCTTTTGTATACGTTCTACTGTAAAATGGGAATGGGAATCTGAAAGCCCAAACTTGGCCCTAAAGTTGCAATTAGTAATATTCTATATGGAAAGAAGCTTTCATCTAACACAGCTGAAATCATTAATGCTAGTAAAGCTTGGCTATTTTACAAGTAATTTGTAGTAATGGAGAGTAGTTTCTCATAATTTAATGCTAATTAATTCAGTTACATCATGATCTAGCTCAAGTCCTGAGCTGACTTTAATGGGAATAGGCTGGATCTGATCCAAAAGCCACTGAGGCCAAAGGGAGCCTTTCCATCGATTTTGAGAGAAGGTGGTTTGGGTGTGTAAATGGATGGAATTTACTTACCTGACAGAGGAAAGACTCTCACTGAATTGTGTGTTTGCCTCCTTATGAACATTCTCTCAATTTCCTTAATTTTATGCAATTATGATTTGCCAAATGTTGAGGAAAGTATTATACCTAATTAGTGGTGAACAAAAGTAAACAGGAGGTTTATTTTCTTATTACATGGTAAAATTAAATGCTGTTCTTGGGCATGTATATGTGAGTAATAACACACAAAGCAACTCCCATGTAAGACTACAGACAAGGCTTCTAAAGCCAAACATTTCCAGTACAACCTTTCTGCACCAAACACAGTCTGAAGATTGATGAAAATTAATTTTTTGGGTAGAAGAGGCTCGAGTTAGGCAAGTGGGAAGGAAAACAACTGGAGCAATTACTTAAGAATTTTCCTTTTTTCTTTGCTGCTCTGATGTGCCGTGCAACACCGAATTCTTTAGTAAGAGATATGCCCATCTGGATACTGAAAGAAAAGCAGGTGCTTTCATACTCCAAAGGACAAAGAAGTGTAATGCTAAAATGTAAAAAAATTGTCATTTGCTTGTCAAAATTTCCATCACTTACTCGGTGACAAAAGATATTTGTGAATATCAGTTACTAATGCATGATAGTATATTTATCCAGAGCTAGATTCATGAAGGCACCTCAAGAAGGAGTTTTGCAGTAACTGAGGATTAGGATTTTCAAGGGAGGCCTGGAGTTTCTGNNNTTAGGCTAAATGATAGTTGGCATTTAGAGAAAAGTCCTCAAAGTCCCCTTCTCGGTGGGACTAAAATCTATGTGGCCTGGCAGTACCCTAAAAGTTAGGCTACTGAAAATTCATTGGCATCATGGCATTTCCCAGGTAGTTCTTCCTGTCTTGGGTGAATGAACAAGTGAATGTGTAAGGAACGGTGTTTGGGGAATAAGAGGAAGGAAAGACACATGGCAGATCAGGCATTCAGAACACCTCTGTAAGGAGAGAGATACTACAGCTTTATGTATTTGATGGAGCAGCAGATGTAATTCATTGTTCAAATCCTGAACAGGGGAGCCTTTTCCTGGTTCAGTCACTGTTTAATTGTGACATAAAAAGTGAACAAAAAGTGAAAAAGCTCAAACAGTAGTGCAAAAAAAAGATGCATTGCACCCAGCCACTGTGGAAAAGCTTTGAACTTCTTCCACGAAACATTCTCTCAAGAAATACTGCATGCAAACATATAACCCCAACTTGGCTTCCTATGAACTGAGAAGATAGAGGTAAGTCCACTTGTGCTTTTAGAGTAGTACAGGCAAAATCCCATTCATGTAGTTTAGGTTTTCCTCAAATATGCCTGCGCTATGTGTTGAAAAGGATGAAATTTTAGGCATGATTCACTACTATTTATCTCATAATCCTCCTTGCCTTCTTTAATACTTTTTGATTGAATCATCTGAGGAAGCCATGAGTTTTTGGAATTAGCTAAAATGAAAACCAGAATTTTCTCACAGTGTGATACGGAGTTTTTCAGGTGGAGGCTCTTTCATTCATCTGTGTTTATTCTGGCTACCAAAACGTTGTCGTTGTGTCATTCTTGCCAGCCATTTATGCTTACATCATTATTCAAGAACTCAAGCTTCAGAAAAAAAAATGACATTTGCTAGCTAACAGCAGTAAATCTGAAGATCAGGATAGAGCAATCCAGCAGGTGTGGAGAGCAGGACAAGCACATCAGTTGTCTCATGAAATAGCTTCATGATTTCTTTCCAGTTCCTGTAATCAAGAATCCTCTTCACAAACTCCACGATAACTGTGATTCTCAGCAGGGTTCACGGGGAATGTAGTGGATATTCTTTTCCCTTTGAGCAGTCTTCCTTCATGGACACATAAATTAGTGATACAGTACGAGAATGGTTGCAGTCATCCTCGTGCATATAAATCTAATGGGATACACCACTGTTTTGCATAGATGTAGTGATGTAAGCTCACTGTCTGCTGTTGCTTTTAGTAAGTAAATTCAGGGTCAGGTAAACCACTAGGCCAAGTATGAGAAGAGAGGGTTTCAGTTACTGGCACAGGCTTCCTGTGTGATCTTGAACAAGTAATTTATGGTCTGATTCATTTAACTGTTAAGTGATAAAGATTAGACGCCTACAATTTAGGCTATTAGCAGCATTTTGGTGGGTAAGTGAAAAGGGTTTTTTAGCTCTTGTGTGTTTTTTCTGGGTTTTGTGTTTTATTTTGTTTTGTTTTTTTTTCTTGGTGGGGGTATTTGGGGGAGGGGGCGACTTTTTTGGCATGTAGGATGGTTCAGGAACAGAAACAATCACATGTCAAAGGGACTATTTGGACTTCTAGGCTCAGCAACAAGAAAAGGTTGCATTGAGTGTACAGACAGCCTGTTTGAAATTCCCACAACAGCATGGAGGAAAGAGCTTTTGTCCTTTAGATTTGTGAGCTCAGAAGTCCCTTCCAAAAGAAGGTGGGTTTAGTAGGTTAAAATATACAGTCATCAATAAAACATTAAACTTGTCTCTCGCCTATTACCTTAGTTGCTGGTTTATAATCCTTACCGTGCTTTCTTTATGTAGCCTAGGGTTTTTTCCCTCATCAATCCTGTATCTTCCATGAGGCCAGGGAAAAAGAACATGTCCCATTTTTCCCTTCCAGCCTGACTGCCTGTATGCTTAAGTACGTAAGAAGCAGAATGCTTCTTTGACATGTGAAAGACACAGGTTTGAAGTCCTCTGAAGCGGAGTGGCAAAGCCTGCTTTGCATGTTGTGGGTGACCATTACTATGGAAAACAAAGCAGCAGAACCATGTTTTTCATAGTAAGTGGTTCATGTCTATCTGCTTGCAGAGACAGTAGCAATGGCTGTGGTGTGCTGCTGGGAATATGATGGTTCAAGGACAGATGCTCCAAATAACCAACAGGATCAGGCACATCACGGGCAGCTGAGATTACTCAAGGGCCTCAACAGTGACCAACCTCATATTAGTGGGATCATACTTCTACACATGGATTGAATAACTAGGTAACTATGTAACTTACAGCCTTTGAGGTCATCCACTACAATCAAAGTGGTCTTAATGACATCTGAGAAGAAGTTTTCAGGTGGCAGCAAAGTCATCTACAGATGAAGACATAACAGCCTCTTGCCTAAGGCCTGCTTTATGCACCTAAATCTTTCAAACTTTTTTTTCTTTCTTTTTTGATCTATTCATAGGAAGGCTGTGAATTTCTTGTCAATGGGAACAAATATACTCCAAGTATTTCTCCAATCACAATTTATGAGCCTACTTGTGTAGGTGGGAAATATGTCTTTCTGTTGACATTTAGTTATGCCTTGAAGGAGGATTTTAGAGTTCTAAAACCATGCCAGTTATACAAGTTAGCAGATGATAGTTGTTTTCATCACCACAGGGTTGTTACAGAAGCTAGTAAGAAAAGTATAAGCAGACACTTTTATTTATTATTTACATATTATCAAAGTGAAGGAAGCCTCTTTTAATTTAAGAGAGCTATGAAAAAACCTATAGAAAACAGCTTTGCTCTTGGTATTTGATGAACTGTAATCTTTGATTGTACTTGATGATAAATTAGGTGGCTGGTCTCAGTGTTCAGTCTGATTTACAAGAGATTCTTTTGAAGTGATAAATGCCTATCAGCCTGCAGTCTTACACTGTAGAACAGAAGGATCTGAACATACTTGACCAAACAGCACTGTGTTTTGTTTCTGATAGATAATTCAAATGATGCAATATAGAGACATTTTAAATCAGTTGCAAGTAGTGAAACCACTGTGTTGGCACTTTATTTTAAGACTGACAAGTCTGAAAACAGAAGTTAACAGAAAGTCACAAGTCATTCTTGTGACAAGTGCGTGAAATCTAAAGAACAGATTCCATATGGTGTCATATTTCAAGTTGTATGTCAATGACTTCATCAGAATGTTATACCCTTCCAGTAGGAGAAATGATACCTTTGAAAACATGTGTGGCTGCATGTAAAAAGTAAGCTCTCCCTGTCTTTGCAGAGAGCCAAGACACTTTCTGCTGAACAGGCAGACAGAAGAGAAAGAACAGATGTAATTATCAATCATACACTGTCATTAGCCCAGCTCTCAGGATCTGCTGAAGAGCAGAGTACATACTGGTCAGTTACTGGTGCAGATTGTAGCTGTCTTCATTATAGATTTCTTGTCTGCTGGTTATACTCCAACATAGTGAAGGCAGGATTAATCTAAATGTCTGACAGTTTGAGCCTGAGGATGGCTGCCAAGTCCAGATGCATTTGTTGCCACTTGGACATCCTCTGCCAACGGCACAAGTGAGATGGGCTGAGTCACAGAAATTACATGCATCAGTGCAAACCCTCACCAACATCCTGTCCAAATACTTCTGGCTCCTCCTTGTCATATTGGACAGTGCACAGTTCAGATCTTCTTCAGAGTTCAGATCCACTCTTTCTGCAATCGCAGAAGAATGGTCACCCACAGTGGGGAAATGAGGCTTCATACTGCTCTTCAAAGGAATCAAAATCTCTAAGATCCCAAAGGAGTTTGCTAACATTCAGTTACATACAGCAAATATTTAGTTCACTGTTTCTCCCCTAAGCTGTTTCCACCATAGAAAAGTATTTGCGTCTTTGCTCAAACACTTCAAAATTGTGGATAATTATATATTGCTCAAGAAAAAGATGTACCCAAAAAGATGAAGCTCAAAACGCTTTTCTGTAGAAGTAGAAAAAATAATATCAGTATTTTAAGAGGTGCTTAAGTTAAGTATTTGTATTTATTTTCGTTCTGGATGGCAGTGAGAGAAGCAGCTAATTAGGACTATTGAGACTAATTAGATTACTGGGCTCTTTAAGTGTGTATTAACAAATATGGAGGTATTAATCTCTAACCATGCATTAATGAAACTGACTTTTATCATCTGTATTTGAAAATACAGTCTAGAATCACTTCGTTGAAGTCATCTTGTCTCTCTGTTTCTGTGTCTTTTGAATTCAGGTGATTTCCTGTAGGCACTACAGTTCCTTAATAAATTTTTTTTTTAATTTAGTTTTGTTTTAGTTGTGAGCAGCATTTTGCAGAATCATAGAATAGGTTGAGTTCGAAGGTACCCACAAGGAGCCTCAAGTCCAACTCCTGGTCCTGCACAGGACTCCCCAAGGGTCACACCATGTGCCTGGGAGTGTAATCTGTCAGGCTTGGTGCTGTGACCACTCCCCTGGGGAGCCTGTTCCAGTGCCCTCTGGGTGGAGAACCTTTTTCTAAAATCCAACCTGAACCTCCCCTGACACAGCTTCAGGCCGCTCCCTCAGGTCCTGCCACTGGTCACCACAGAGAAGAGATCAGTGTCTGCCCCTCCTCTTCCCCTCATGAGAAAGTTGTAGACTGGGATGAGGTCTCCCCTCGGTCTCCTCCAGGGTGAACAGACCAAGTGACCTCAGCTCCTCCTCATTTGGCTTCCCCTCAAGGCTCTATTCCATCCTCATGGCCCTTCTTTGGACACTCTCTGATAGCTTAATATCTTTTTTATACTATGGTGCTAAAAACTGCACACAGCACTCAATGTGAGGCCACACCAGCATATTTACTATGCCATTTATATGTGTAGCCTGTAGAACTTATACCATAGCATCACAGAAGTTCTGCAGGAATGTCCTGGATTGCTAATGCCCTCCTGTGTTTTCCACCAACAGAAAACAGGGGTGCCTCCCCAGTTCTTCTTTGGAATGCCTCATCCTCTTATCTTCCTGTTTGGATGGCCTGTAGCAGATCCGCATTATAATGTCACTTGTCTCTGCCCTCCCCTTAATCATGACCCATAAGCTCTCAGTTGGCTCCTCATCCATTCCCACCATGCACTTCAGCTGCTCCTGGACATAGAGGGTGACACTCCCACCTCGTCTCCCCTGACTGTCCTTCCTAAAGAGCCTGTATCTATTCATTCCAACACTCCAGTCATAGGAGCCATCCCATCTCTGTGATGCCAATAAGATCACAGCCCTGCAGGCATGTACATGTCTCTAACTCCACTTGATTATTCCCCATGCTGCGTGTGTTTGGGCTGCTTATGAATCTGACTTACTGGCTGGAGGGGCAGGAATTTCTTTGTGTTGCTCTTCAGGTGCTCTCCTGCTGACTAGTAATCCTTCTCCTGTCTCTGGACACCTGTTGCTGGACACAGCATCAAACCAGTCTGAATGGGGCGGATTGAAGTTCCTCTCCTGAGGAAACTTGAATTGAAAGTCCTCTTCACCAGCCTGGCAAGTCTATGCCTGAAGATGCTCTTCCCCTTCTCTGATAGATGGACATAATCAGCCCCCAGGAGACTGGGTTTCTCAAAGCAAGTCACATGGACTGAGCAGCCAAACTCCTGGCTGTCTGCGCATCACAAAAAGAAGCAAATCCGCCTGTCTAACTTCAGTTCCTTTAAGGACACATCAAAGAAACAATCAATCAGATCCAAAAAGCTACTCCTACATCCCAAGATTTGTGGAGCAGAAGAAATAAAAAACTATTATCAAAGGCAATAGTTCTCTAAGATTAAAAAATAATAGGGGAAACATTTGCTTAAAGTTCCGCAGCCTGAATGACTTAGTGATGTCCTTTCAGAAAATCCTAAATAACAGCTGAGAACATTATAAGTTTTAGTGGTCTATAGATGAAACATTTATTTCTGCAACTTTGCACTGACATTTCAGAAAAAAATTACTTCATCTTGGGCTTTGTTCTTGCCCAGAAGTAAATGTGATGGCCAAATATTCTAATAAGTACACGGATACTCTTTTTCTTTGGAATGGTGAATGGACCTATTGCTAGACTGTTTGCTTCAAATTTATACTATCTACTTAAGTCTGTGATGGGTAATCAGCATAAAACAATAGGGAGATACATAGGTAATGAGTAAAAAAAATATCCATTGCATATCAAAATGCCACTTTCTTCAGAGTGGGTTCATAGGTCAAAAGGGCTTGGATGATTATAAAGAGCTCTGAATTCTCCTTTTTGAAAAAAAAAGAGAATCCATTTGACAGTTCTTGAATTCAAAGCTTTAGGAACAAAAAAGGGGAAAAAAAGATTTCAAACATATTTCTATGAGATCATGCATAAGCAACTGTCAGACTTGCACAGATGGTTAAAATATTTGCACAACAATATTTTCAAAATAGAAGCTGTAATAGCTCTGCTTAACTAGAGAACCTCTTCTATGTTAGAAGTAAGCAGTAAGGTGAGCTATTTATATAATTTACTAACCAGAAGAAACCTTACTGCCAAAGGCCTACATCTTATCTTGAGGGTTCTGCTTGAAGTATGTGAGGTTCTGACTTTCTTCTTTAACCACAAGGATAGTTCCAAAGTTTAAATCCTGATAAAATTGAATAGTGAACACCGGTTCTTGTTAGAACATAATTCTTCCAGGGGACTCTTCATAACATAAACATATAATAGTTCCAGGGCACTCTTCATAACTGAAACCAACAAAGATATCTAATGCAAATGAAATAGACAAGGCTCTTCATTTTCTTTTAAATTGGCCTAACTTGCTTCATGGCATTCATTTCAGTGGTTTCCAAACCACAGCCTGAGAAGCCTCTTAAACTTGTCAGACAGGACTCTGTTCCAGTAAGATTTTTAATCCTCATGTATCAAACAGAAAAATTCTCAATATCAAAAGGCACCACGCACTGAACGTAGTGTAAATATGGGCACTAGTGAATCTATGTTTTATTGCTGAATATGAATTTCAATATATATGGCTACATACAAATATATATGCATAATTTTATATATGGCTAAATAACCACATGTAGTATAGATATAATTATATGTAGTAAACACTGAGTTAAAGTTGGTATGAATCATCATGTGTTTCTAACAGAAGCTGCCTATGAATATCTAGGAATATATAAATATCAAGGCATGATCTTCAGTAAAACAAAAGCAAAGAGAATCTGTAATCATAACATCTGTTTTCTCTATACTGTTCTGAGTTTTGTACTTTCCAGGTGTGACATGACTGCTGTTGAGAAATGCTTCAATACCTCAGTGCTTTGTTCTTTGCCTCCTTTCCCTTTAAATGAGCACATCAGAAAGCATCCAGTGTCTCATATGGAGTTTTACAAGTATAGAAGAGAATTACCTAGAAGTTAACTTTTTGAAGGTGCAAATGCTGTCTGTCAGGTAGAAAAGTAGTTCCTGCCCACCATGTCCTTGTGTTGCGGGTCCCACCCAGTAACAACCTCTGACTTCTTGATTGGAAAGACTCCACATATTCCCTTGGTTGTGCTGAAAAATTTTCATCTTTCAGTCACTCCTGATGCTTGGCTTTTTGTGCTCTTCACATCATGTCTCTTTGCACCCTTGCTGCAGATTTCCTACTTGCTGTGTTTCTCCCCCATTACCAGTTTCACTAGTTGCTCCAAAAGCAGCCCCCAGCTGTGTGTGTTTGTTGAGACAATGGAGAGCACAAGCTCCCCTCAGATTCAGGATGTGGAGCCAGGAAAAATCACAGCGGGGGTCTATGCCCTGGATGCTTAGCTTCGTTTTTCTGAAGATTCAGCATATATGGCAAAATAACAAGAATCAGACTTATAATCCTTCCCAGGCCCCAGCCCCACGTTCTAATTCTCCTACTATTTTTAACCATTTCCATAAACATGTTTATCTCATATTTTAAAATATTTTTTTTTAATTTGTGGGGATACTCATTAGGGGATGGTTAAATCCAAGCTTTCCCAAGTAGAGAAAGTTCTGAAGCATCCTTCAGTTCTGTTTGAATGGATTTTAAAGCGATCTTTCCCAAGACATTTCAGAGGTCTTAGCCATGATTCCACATGAAGAACCATCATTCAGTCTTACTTGTTCCTCCTTCTCCAAGGCAGACATTTTTCATATCTGTACAAGACGGTTAATACACATCAGCAAAGGACAGTGTTTACAATAGGTTTTAGTAAGTAGTAGTAGAGCTAGCTCAAAAAAACAAATATCAGAGGTTTTTAAAGTTTATCTGCTTTTCGTGCACCTAATCAAGTGGATCTCATCAATGAGGTGTAAGAATGAATTAGTAGCGGAATTCAGCTGCTCTGTACAAGGGGATGACTTCTTCCAGAACTTTTTTCTGGGATAGAAGGGTTCCCCATCCAATGATTGGGTTTTCAGTGGAATCAAGTCAAGGAAAGCTGTCTCAGCCAGGCATCTCTTGAATCCTTTACTGAAGAAGCACACATCATTTGTGGTTTTTTTCTCATCTGATATAGTGGTAAGAGTGTAGTTTAATATGTCTGTCATTATTCAGGCAAACTCTGTCTTGTAACAAATTTTGCAGAGCAAAAAGGGAAATAACAAAGCTGTACCCAGAACTAACTGACTATATCAGTCCATTTGTCATCCTTGTGGTCAAAACATGATCTATTTAATTAGAAAAAATCAGCAATTACTATTATAAATTCAACTTATCAGACTAAGCTAATTTTAAACAGACTGTATGTAAAGTGCTGGTGTTCTCATCATATATAAACATGAATTGGGTATTTGTTAAAAAATGTCTTGTAAATTGCTAAATATGTGCTAAATCCTCAGGACCATGAAAATTCAATATCCACCTTTGTACATGTGAAAACGCATTTCAGTACTTTATTGAGACCAAGGAAATTATCTCCACCAAGAAAGAGTGATTGCCAGTTAAAACGGGAATAAACGCAAGAATTCAGAAACAGGTTTCAATTGAATAATTTATTTTGTCTATGGAAAGATCTACTACTTGAAAAGAAGTTCTTTCCTTCATTTACTTGATTGCTTTTGTGAAGTCTCATAAAGCAGTTCCCAGTAATGAATATGGTAATACTGCACAATATCTCCTTAGAATTTTACCATAGTGTAATCTGGCCCTTCTAGCATATACTTTACATGTGTAATTTCTTCTAGAAAAATGTCTTATGGTGGATTGAAAAATGGGTGAAAACACATGTATTGAGTACATTAACCCAGTAATATGCAAATGTGAGAGATTAAGTTGTTTTTACACTCTTGTATGTATTATTGTATCTTATGCCCAACTGAGTTCTCAAACACTTCCTTTTCAAAGGGAAAAAAAAAAGAAAAAAGAAAGAGAGCTGGAAATCAGAACATTGTACTTCAAATCTGGTCTCTATTTAAACAGGATGCGAAATATTCTGTAATATTTTTACACCTAAGTTTAGATTTTCTCCCTTTTAATTTTTTTTTTTTCACATATTGCCTACTTTTATCTACTTTTGTAGTGGTGTGTCTCCTATTTCAGGGAAGCCAGAAGTTTATGTAATGCAGTTCAGTTATACTGGCATTTAAGAAATTGCTTCTCACAAATTTTTACCATGTCACAGATCCTTTAAGTGGGATTGTAGGATTCTGATTGTGAAATAGTGCCACCCTTTAAAATGAAAAAAAAACCTCAAACCAAAATTAAATTTTCCAATAAATCTCTGTCATTTTATAGGAGCTATATGGGGCCTTTTCTACCCTAAAATCTAACCCAATCAAGAGAATAAAGAATTCTTCCATGTGTCAAATATTAAAAACGGTGAAAAGGTTTTATACTGCAAATACTGTGGCCTAGACATACATGTCAGTGTGAACTATAACTTGTCCATGACAATTCTTCTTGACTTTCTAAGTGCAAAACAGAGGGAACTCATTAAAGATTTTAAATTGCAAGAAGAAAGCACAAGTATGAATGACCAGTAGCTGAATAAAGGAAGAGGAATGACTAAAAATTAACAGCTGTATTGACTTTTTTCTGGAAAGTATACCCTAGATATGCATGCTGTTTAGAGTTCCAAGATTCTGTCTCTTTCTGTAAGATACCCATATTCTTCATTCACAAAATGCAGTTCA
>WEIT01008230.1:40482-63948 GCA_013389985.1 Dryoscopus gambensis | reverse complement strand
CTGGAATACAGGCTTTTTTGAAAGAAAGTCCTTTTTCCTCTGTGAAGTAAGTTTCCCCTGGATGTCTTTTAACGTCATATTATTAGGTAGAGAGATGCACTACAGGGATAACACATATGACAGAAGAGAGGGTGAAATTAAGCTGCCTTATTTTCTCCATATCAAATAAACATGATTATTATATAAAATTGATCTTAGGACACTTTCAGTGATTTATCAGTACTGCTTTTCAGGAGTTCAACAGAGTGTGCTCAGATCACATAAATAATGTTTTATTTTTAAATTTAAGTTATTTTCCAGCTGCATTCTTATGTGCCTGTCACTGTTTAAACATCTTATTTAGACAGCTAAAGAAAGATAGCTCACCGCATAGGTAGTTCTGTGTGTATTTTGTTTTCCTGTCATAGAGTATTTCATTGTGTAACTCACCTACTTTCTGGCAAACTTTGTTACAGTTCACGCAGGCCTAACCACAGATTTCTGCAAAAAAAAGTTATTATCATTTTCACACTAATGGATAAGTATTAATTTCATGCTCCTTTTTAGGATTTAATAATGTTGCTCTTGCATGTAATTTTTAATTTAGAATTTATCTTGTGCATATATATAAATATTTTGTGAGCTTAAGACCAAATAATATCCTTATATGTAAAAACGAAAAAATGTTGAAGAGCGCAAAATAGTTCTTACTGACAAAGAATTTCTGAAATAACTCCAGCTTTGTGTATTGACTTTAAGTCATGAACAATAGTAAGAGTAAGGTAATTCAGTACAGAAAGCTGAATCTGTCTCATTTTCAGCATTAGGCAATACATGAAACCCACCTGGGGATCCTGGGAAAGCCCATTCAACACTCGTTTTCAACTTTGTTTTGTTTTTCTCCTCCCACTTCCCAGCCTACATGAACACTGAAGGACATACAATCCGTCTTGTTTTCCCACCTGTAACGAAGTACACTGGGGCAAAAACCCTGCTAAAAGAACTAGGTTACAAATGGTCTCTTAACCCATTACAGCTGCACTAGACATAAATTGGCTGCATGGGTTGTGTTCTTTCACTTTAAATACACTCTACCTTTAGAAGTTATTCTTTAAGCTATCTTCTGTTGCCATAGGCACACTAGGTTGAACAGATCTAGTTAAACACAAACAAGACAAAAATAAAACGTGTGAACCTGTGCCTTGAGAAAAAGACACCCTGCCTTTTCCAAGGATTCCACAGAATGAGCATTTTTGACAATATTTATATATGCTGGGTTTTCAACTCTACCTTGGACCTCCAGCGTACAACGATTCTACACATACACACCCACACTGTACACACATTGGCATATGGTATTTACAGTACACCTTCCATATTATCATATAACTTTCTTATTTCCCACTATGAGACACATAGAAAATTTATGCTGTGTTGCATACAGTATGCTGTGTTCAAGTGAACTTTACTACATACAAAGTTTCAAGAGCAGGTCTGTGCGAATCATTAACTTTTCAAAAGGCACGAGTTCCCTTCTGTCACTAATGACATGCGTAACAGTTTAATGTAATGCTACTTTTAATTATCAGAGCCCTTTCTTTTAAATATCAAATTTCCCTCTCTAAATTGTCCTGAGTTCTCTTTACAGTCTCATCTGTCACTGTAAATGTCATCACTTTATTCCTTCTTTGGATGCAGTGACAGGCCCACTCTTATCCCCAGCTTTATCTCTTTTTCCATCCTTTATTGTACTACAAAGATCCCTCTTTCATAGTTTACAGCTGTATCCGCTTTCCACACGTGGCAAATGATTGCCTCGGTAAAGGTATTTTCTGTTTCAATCTTGCATTTTCCCAAGGGAGAACAAAAGGGACAAGCTTTCTGGAGTTGGTTTCACTGAGAAAATTGTTTAGAATTGCCTCATTCCTCAACAGATTAACGAATGCATACAATCCCGGCTTAAGTGCTATTGTACAGCACAATTTGTCCATTATACTTTGTCCCTTCCATTTATAAAACCCCCTCACCAATTAAAGTAATACAGCCTTCCAATACCTGCTCCCAATTAAATCTGAGCTGTATTACCTGCCTTGATGCAGCTGGTCACAGATTCCTACCACTTACTAGCATTCATTAGCCCAACTCATTATACGGGGGCTGGTGGCAGGAATTCAAGCTACCGGCTTTATTCACCGGCCATCAAAATTATCAGCTTTCAGCACAAGGCCCCAGTAAGAACAGGATTAAGTGAAGGGAGAGGGAATTCATACAGTAGCGAAATGTCATTGTTTCTACTTTGCTCATGTCTCTTCTAGATCAGTGCATCAGGAGCATCTACTGGGTGTACAAATGAAGACAGCTGGTCACAATTGGAAGAAAGCCTTTTGCTCATTTGCTTTCAGTATAGCTCCTAATTTTGTTTTCCTGTGCCCTTTGCTTCCCAGCCTCCTTGCTCCAAAAGATACCCTATTGTTCAATGTGGAACCTACTTACAGATGTGATCATTAACCACTTAAGGTCTGCTGTGCAGACTGGCTCAGTACAGTTAAAAGACAATCTTTCACTTACTGAGATGAAAAAGCTAATTTTTCTGGCAAGATGAAAAACTGCTGAACTGCTGATGTTTCACTGCCCAGTGTAGCAGGGCTTTTCTAGGCCCTTGGTACTCCTAAGACGCTTTGCTGACAGTGCGCAGTGTGGCAGGTTGTGTAGTAGGAAAAGCCATCTGCTGCTCTGAAGTGGTTTAAGTGTCAATGCCCACTCTGTAACTGAGCTTCCAGATTTTACTGGATGGTGGTGATAGTAAGACAACCAGACACATCATAAGCTTTGGGGATGTCACAAGAAAAGGAATTGGGGCAGAGGAAAGGGGAGATTTACTCTTGCCTGGTACTTGGAGGTGGCATGAAGCTGCCATGCTCCAGCTCTGCCCACTCCAAAGAAGACTGTGACCATGTCATGGCGTGCTGCTGGCCTGTCTGAGGATGGTGCAAGATTAAAAAGAGAGGAGAAACAATAATATTACTTAATGCAGTGAAAGGAGAGGCTTGAAAAACTCAATCTAGACAATTTTGGACCAATTTTAAGCTAATTCTTTACTGCAAACACTCATCTCATATCAAGGATCAGCAACATATGCACATCCATAGCATTTTTTAAGGTGGCGGAGAATGTATATTAGTGTTTTCCTCTCAATTAACTTCTAGGCAATTTTCCCAGCTAAATACATAACATCTTTGGCAACATGCCAACCAAAACCTTAAGACCCAACACTAAATTCTGTACTTATACAGGCAGCTTAGATTTTCATGCAGTGAACTGGAAGAATGCCAGTAGCTCCCACCATAAACCTAGCAGTAGGAACACTATATATATTTTTTTATCAAGAAACTCTACTTTACTTTTCTAAGACCACTTGAAAACAGCACCATTTTAATGTCCCTTTAGCACAAAATAAAAGAAAGATTTAACCTGCTATTAAATTAACCCAATTAGCCATTTATTTCATGTAACCTTACACTTCTGATGGCATTAAATCAAACACACCAACATGTGGATTTTTTTCCTTTTTTTTTCTGTAAGTTATGGTAATTACACACTGCCTGCTAGACAATAAATTTCTCGCTAGCCTTTTGCCCTGTTCCTTCCCTCTGGAAGAGGATTGTTAGAACAGAAGCATTTCAAGCCCCTCCTCATATACCTTGTATAATGCTGTAGTGGAACAAGATGGAATACCTATGCACCTTAAGGCATAAAGTAAAATAATCAAAAAACCAGAGAAAAATGGGTGGTTAAAAAAGGAAAAAGCAAAAAGAAAAAATGAAAAAGGGAAAAAAAGAAAGGAAGGTAAAATATTTACAAAGAACTGGCTTTCAGGCATGATAAACTGAAGTACGAGTGAGTCTAACCTCTACATGTTGTCCCTGTCATTTGACTCAGATCATGTACCAGAGGCCACTGTTAGGTGGATGTTATGTTTTTCTCCAATATAAATTTTTTGGGGGGAGTGGGGAGAAAGAAAACCCAGTTCAAGTAAAAACTGGCAATAATCCATAAGCAGAATGCCCAAATCTGTCTCTGACACATTCACAAAGAGAGAAGCCAAACAACCATGTGTGGCACAACTACCACCAAGGGCAGTGTGGTTTTCCCTGATGTTCTGGCCCTCCTTTGCCTTCCAGGCAATGCCTTTTGTGGCCAGGTTGTCTTTGCTGCTACCCTGTGCTTGCCAGTAATCTCCTTCATTTGCTGGTGCCATTTTGTCCCATTTTCAGGCTCTGAGCGACGCAGTTTATCCCAGGGCAAATGAGGTACTGCTGCCACCCGCAGGGTGCCCCAGGCTCCTGCCGGCAGCACCCCGCCCGGTGTGTGCTCAGTGCCCCAGGAGAGCGATCAGGGGCAGCTCCTCCACCTTGAAGCAGCATTCCCATTGCACACCGTGCCTGTGTGCAGCTCTGGCAGGAAACTGTCAGCAGCATATTGGGTATCCTCACAAAGCAAGGAGAGTGCCCTCCTTGGTTCTGTTTAGATGTCTTCTTTGGGGCTTACTTTCAAAGATGGCTCTGACTTCTGACCCTGCTGCAGATGGCGTAACTGTTGCCTTGGCAGGCTGCCACTCACATCCGGTTTCCAGTCTCACGTTCTCTTTCCTTTACAACGTGGGTAACCCTGCTCCCGGCTTTTAATTTCTCCTCCTTTCCCCACTCTCTCCCCCCTCCCCCTGCTTCATTTCTAGTTCCCTTGGCAGGCACAGCTCCTTGGCTCCAGAAGCTTGTTAGGTATTTGTCATCAAAGATTTTATTCTTCCTTCCATAAAGTTCACCCACGATGACAAAACTAATGAATGACTCTAAGAAGCATCATGATAGTCTAGCTAAAAGAAGCCAAAAGAATGGCTGAAGTGTCNCCCCCCCCCCCCCCAGCTGTCAATGTTTTAATTTCTCAATTAACTTCACTTGCAACCCTAGTAAGCGTTAACAATCTTTTGAATCTTATGTGGGTTTTTAAATATGAAGAGCTTTGTTATCTTCACAGACTTTTAAAGATAGATTGATAAACTGTAAATAGTATAAATTTGATATGGCGTCTTGCATTGATATATCTAGAAAACTTTTTGAAATAAATTACTTTCAGCCCTTTATCTATTATTGACTCTTCAGGAATCACACGGTATTCAGCAATGTGAAATATGAACAGCTCTGAATCTGAAATAATCTGAAAATACATACCCATTACTGTTTAATTCAAATCCAGTACTGGAGAAGCTCAATGCTTTTAATTTGGTTCTTCTCTCTGATGAAACTTTTGCACCCTCAATTCTTTACTTCACCTTTAAAAAATCTTTGCCTCTCTAAAACATGCCTTCTTCAGTTCTGGATTTACATATCTTCATATTCAAAGATAAAGATTTAAAATTTTAACTTATGTAATACTTAAAATCACATTTTTGATGCAGAATTGCACTGTGATCTACATAAACACCCTCAGTTTTGGACTGCTGAGAACCGGGCCAGAATTCCTGTTTTCTGGTTTCATTCTAAAACAGGCTGAGGCAGGAAGGGAAGGGAATGAGCATGTCCCCAGCTGACACACCTTATGATGATAGAGGAGTTAACAGAAAGCCTTGGAGAAAAGTCTCGTTAAGTCTGACCCACAAATTTTGACATAAAAGGGGACATGTGTTTACACATGTGTTTTGCTGCCCTGGGATGCACTTGTTACAGACCATATTCTTTCTACCTTTCTTGGGATTTTCATTTAATCCTGACAAAACAAGGCTTGGATTCAAGAAAAGGTAGTTCCTTAGATGAGAACAGAATTTCCTCAAAGGAAAATGAAAAACTTCGTTGTGGATTAACCTTGTCCCTAATTCCTATTACCTGCAGTGTTTGATGCTGTCATGTGGTCTGATTCTCTAGCAGCTAATGGTTCCCAAGTAATTCAAAACATTACCATCTTTTAGCTAAACAGATTTCTTAGTTTAGCTGAAGCCAACTGCTCTGCCTCTGTGGGATCATCTTTCCAGACACTGGGTTCTTCTGGTGAGAATGAAGGCAATATCAAATACATTTGTGTCGGCTTCATCTTTACAGCACATAGATCTCTGCCCTGATTGCTTCTTTTTAGATTACTCCTAGATAAAGCACTGGGTAAATAATTCACCTTATTTATTTACAATATGAGGTTTACTTATGCAAAAAAAAGAAAAAGGAGGATGCACACTTTGAGGATTCCTCTTCGCAAGAAGATTCTTCCATTTATCTGCATTGCCAGGGCTGTTCACTGTGGTGAAAACAAACTTTGAGACACCTTTCCAACCTGCCTGAATAACAACTCAGATGCTGTGGTACTGCCACTTTTTGGTTTTGAATTTTTGTCCTTATGTTGAGCAAGTCTTTCCTTATGTTTGCAGGTACACAGTAGATTCTTCTGACATCTGTACTGCCTCCTGGCTGGGATATATTATATATCCAAAGACATTGGATTTTCAGAGATTTGTGGGATAACAGCTGGTTTTCTTATATGGTGTTGTTGCCCACTGGAGGTAGTCCAGCTTGCAGACTGTGATCCCTTGGGGATTTTTGGCCTTAGCCAGGCAGGAGTGCACTTGCTGTCCGTATTTCATATAAGCCATTCAATTGTGTGTTCAGTTACCATACCACAAATTACTGGAACTTCACTTTGATATTTCAAACATTTGCATAAAAAAATTCAGCTATGTGTAGATACTGCCTTAGAATGATTTTGGTATTCTTCCATTTATCCAGAAAAGTGACTATGCTTAGCAACTACACAAGGGAAGAGACTACACTGCAGGTAGAACTGGTGCCACCTTTCTGCTCCTCAGTCCGTACTCAGACTGAGCAAGGGTTTCCACAGGTATGATTTGATGCTTTACAAAGATGAAGTAACTATTTTTACTGTCCTCATTTTTCTTGGCTAACTTCTCCTTGAACTTTTTGCTGTTGTGCTTTGGGCTATCAATTTAAGACATTGACCAAAGTAGACTAATAAGTTTCCATTATTCACTCTGGAAGTATTTATTCTTTTTTTTTTTCTTCAGCACTACTCTGTTAACTTTGTGTTTTTGTTTAATATAGCCTGTATCAAAAACAAAGACAAAATTTTTATGCTTGTAATAGACATACCAACCTTATTATGGCTTTTGAAAACTTCTTTACTTTTACTACGTGCTCTTAGGTTTTTGTTTCTAACAAAGTTGCTTGAAATCTTGTTTCTGGTAGCATTCTCTTTAATTTATACATGACATTTTGAAGTACATTCTTTCTTTCTGTGAAACTACATGAAGAAAAAAGCATGCTCCACGATTTTCTTCTGTGGCTTCTCTTCGTCTTCCACTTTCCTCTCTCTGTGGTTTTATGATCATGTAAGATGTCGTGATGGTGCAGAAGTTGGAACCTTGTCCAGAATGCTCTCTAGGATTTTGTAAATTTCTACAGGTCTTGCTATTCGATCACATACACAGATGAAATTTGATTAAATTGCCAACTTTCAATAACAATGAGAATTTTTTTTTTTTGTTTAAGTTAAGAATAAGTAATTCTCTATTGACACCAGTGGTCTCCACCTGTACATACAAAATTGATCAAACTGGTCAGACCAATGGTCTATTTCCCATCTCCAACAGTGCACAACAGCAGACACGTAGAGAACAACATAAGAACTGGGAAACAGCTGTGATACTTCCCAGGTCCCAGCACTGGGACTTATTAAGCCGTGGATGGCAGCTTTGGGCATAATAGTCCTTGATGGATTTTTCTTCCAAGAATAGGAAGCAATCAAAGCATTTCACACTGGTAACATCTCATGGCAAAAATTCTACAACTTAACTATGTCTACTTTTACATCTCTGAGATCCCTGACCACAATTCACCCTTTCACATAATTCTTTGATGCTGTGTGTGTTCAAATACTTGTATAGATTTGCTGCATTTTTAAATTTGTATTTCATGCCCCTTTTTACCTGATAAAAGACTACCTTCAGAAAGGACTGTTGAAAATAGCTAAATTGCTGAACTTTTCTCTAGACTCACCATAAACAGTAAATAAATTTTCTTCGTGGAATCCAAGGTTGTGGAGTTTGTCTTGTTTTATTTTTGCAAGGATTAATGCATGTTTTGCCTTTCATATTTTTTACGGGATTTGTTAAGATGTGCTCCTTCATTGTTTCCTTCCTTCACGAGAAGACTGTGAACTTCAAGGTGTGTTCTCTTTCTCTCCAAACTTTTGAGGACATTGTCACATACAGAGTTGTTTGCATTGGCAGAGCAGTCTCAAATCTGCAATAATCTCATAGATACTACATGACTAGTTCCAAAAGTTCCTTTCTGATTTTTCTCCAAGGTACAATGCCTTTCTGTAATTATAATATCAAGTCTCAGTATTGGTTTGCAAACAGAATTAACTTTTTGATTGTTTTTATTTTCTTTTCATTTAACATTTAATTCACGCACTGGGTATAACAGATGCTGTCTACATCCTGCCATTCTTATGGATGTGGACAATATTTCTGTTGAGCAAAGAGGTAGACACTTCCTGTAATTTTTGCTCTGGGTTGTCACTCATTCAGTCACAGTGTCAGCCGTAAATGTTAGTATTATTTCTTCCAGAAATTGTGTCCAGGAACATATTAATTATCAAAACTGTAGAACCAAGGTATTTAAGCTTGCTTCATCATTTTCCTTATTCTGTTTTGTAATCAAACAGTACCATTGTTGCTGAAACTCTCTCCTTGTAGGTGTTCTCCAACTGTATTACTCCCACTGCTTCACTGTTTGCCTATGTGATGTACTCAAACATAATGTCTGGTGTAATTATCTTCCTCAGGCATGGGCGTTTCTTTTCCCATGCATGGTGCAATCCACTACTATTGCAAATGTGCATCGATGGATTCCTGTCACTCTTTTCAACAGAAATACTACACAAAAAAGGGCATTCCTCTTCTCACTATGAATTCCTTTTTGGTGAAAGTATGTATTTTATCACAGCCTGACATTTGCATACTGGTACTTCTAAATAATGTCATATCAATTTAGATATCTGGATAAGTAAAATAATTTGAGTATCCTATTGAATTATTTTTCTAATGCTTGTAATTTTCTTTCAATTACTTTTGATTTGGATCCTGTATCGTACAAATCTTATACATTTCCATATTTTAAAATATATGGGGTTTATTTCAATCTACTGAGTCAACCCTTTCTTAGTTATTTTAGTGGGATATTTTTCTAAACTCTGTCTTTTTTTTTTTTTAAGTAGGAAATGTTTCACCTTTTATTTTTCAAGGCAAACAATCTCAAATAGTTTAAACAGCCTATCTGGATTTTCTCCCTCTTCTTTACTGAACTTAAAACCAGCAACCCATGCACTGTAGATACTGCTGCCATTTTGCATGGTACATAATAGCAAATGAATAGCTATTTAGATTTTCAGATTGCTTATTAAGAAGATATGATAAAGATATAATCTCATTTATTTCTTTCTGTCCTTAGTCCTATCTTCTGATTAGTTTCAGTAAGCCACGCTTTATTTCTAACACCATGACTTTTTTTTCTTTTGTATAATGATCACATAAATGTGGAATACATAGAGAAGGGCATGCTAAAAAAAAATTTAGTACAAAAAATTTTAAGTACACATTCCATCTCACAAGCTCAGCGGAATTCAGCGCAATGGGGAGAAGATAAAGTGAGATTGCCCCATGAAGAAGAGTCCTTGTGTCAGTCTTTGGCATCTGTTAGCAGAGATATCACTGGTTATGGAAAAACTGCTTTAACACTGTCCTGGATTTGTTATTTATTCGAATGGTTTCACACAGATGTCTCTATATGCAACAGAGTAGATGGTGAGGAGAAAATACTTTCTGGAACCCAATCCAGAAGAATAGATGGATCTAAACCACTGTATTTTTCTTTTGGGTCATTTTTGAATATATATATACAAATATAAATGTACATGTATGTGTATATATACACACACATATATATACATATACATATTGCTTAGCTTGTGTATATACATGCACAGAGACAGCACGGATGAACTTCTACAAGACTTCATCAGCCAAAGCTAGTGGATATTATTTCACAGATGGTTGGAAGAACCAAGAATTCTCTTTGTGCAAGGACTTCCATCGCTTCCCAAAGGAGCTATACAGTATAATCAGTTTGATATACACATGCAGTCATTTAGATTCACACATTTTATGCGACTTTGACTCACACTTCCTTTCTCCTATTCTCCATTTTGACAATTAATGTGTTTTGTTACTGAAGCAGCTAAAACATTTTTCTCCTATGACACTCAGTTCGCTATCAGTTTCAGAGATATTGTCCTCTGACAACATATAAAACAAGGATGGGCTTTATTTAGGCATTTTGAAGTCAGTTTTTTTTGCTTATTTTCTAATTTTCCATTTCTATTTAAACCTTTAAGGTAAAAATAGCTATAGACAGAAATGTCGCTATTTCTACTTCATGGCTGGATTTCTTCAGTCACTGCTGCAAAATCTGTAACTTTCCCTGCTGGCTAGCCAGGGGTTTTCAGAAACTTCTTACTTTCCATCATCCCTTACTTACAAGGCTTTCTACCTAACTCTTAGATTCACTCTCTTAAATCGGTGACATTGAAACTGCTGAGCCTCAGATATATGCTTTGTATCTTCCTTTTTTAAGATGCAGCAAAATGAAGACCTGATTAATGACATTTTGCTTCTGGTATTCACACCAAGTGATATGGAGTGTGACCTAGTATCCTCATAAAGCTACATCTCTCAGCCATCCACCAGAACACATGATGTGTGACTAGCTACAGGGACCTGCACATCAACTTGTTTGGCTTCCGGACTTCTAGACACATAAGATATGAAATGCATCTTTTGATTTCTGCTGCAGGAATTGCAGAAACCAGTTTTAACTAGGCCTGTAATAGGTCAATGTTGCGGTTTGTAGTTTCTTGCGATGGTGTGGCAAGCCACAGAACTTCCCTGGGAGCGCAGGGGGCTTCCTTGGGGAGGGAAACTGCTTCACTTCCCCTGGCCCCTTTTGGACTGCCCTTCATGGCCCCGGCCATCTCTCAGCTCTGCAACACAGCAGCGATAAAGGAGGCGAGAAGGGCTCCCTGCACGGGGGCTTCAGAGGATCTTCATTCACACGGTCCCAAAGGCAGACATGACCACACAAGCGGATTCCTCTAGGCAGAGAGGCTGCATGGAACAAAGCCTAGACGTTTTACATTGGGATCAGGGGGGCCGGGAGACCACACGGGCCAATGGTCCCAGGTCACAGGGGCAGTACATGGGCGGGATTAGGGCACAGAACAAATGGGGAGAAGCCGAGGGAGCGGCTAGGAACAGGGGCAACGGAAGGAGGACACCGTGAGGAGGGCAGGACCTTGACATAAGGGAAAAAGGGGCAGGGAAATCAACGGGCCAGTGAGGGAAGCAGAACTGGGGTACCTGCCCTTTTAGGGGATTCTCTTGTTCTCTGATTGGCATCCCACAGGTCAAAATTATCAAAAGGGTGGAAGAAGTGTTAACTAATAAAAGACTGACCCACTGCTCAAGGCAGGTAGCACTACATGTCAAGACTGAGTAGAAGATAGGTGTTAAATGACCTCAGTTTCCTGACGTAGGTAAGTTTGGTCTTCCACAGGTGTAATGATTTTCATCTCTGTTGGATGCCCATTCATCATTGTTCTATTCGTCACCACTGAAGATCAATGGACACATCACTTTTAAGCCAAACACAGCATATGCAGTAGCATACTGAACAAAATAGCATATGAAGAATGCAGAAGGGATAAAGCAGGGAATATTCATACTTGTTAGCATTGAATGCTTAACTTAGGAGCCAATTTTTCTAATCACTCAGTGCAGAAAGACAGATTACCCCGGAGCAAAAACTCTTACAGAGGTGTCCAGAGAAAAGCCCTATAGTGTTACAGAGAATGTGGCAAATGACTCTAAACTCCCATTGCTAATATCTGCCCCTAACCATACGGTGGGGGCAACAATAAGGAATAGCCACTAGTACACACTCCGTTTCAGATATTCAGCATCACAGCTGCAAAAAGTAACTAAAAAGAGTCAAGCACACATATAGCATTAAGAAAAAGGAGACTCCAAGGCCCCTTCCTTAATCTCTCGCTATAAATCCTGTTGCATGTATTTTATTTGGCAGCAAGCTATTTCAATATATAATGCTGACATTTTTCAAGCAAGTCAGCTCTGATTTTGAAACCTGAAAGTTTTCAAGGATGGTGGTATCTTCACCTTAATTCTTTACTTCTGATTCACTTCTATAATAATGTGTGTTATTTTCCTTATTTTTGATGCTTCTATAAGTGAAACAGACACTCAGCTTCATATTAAGAATCACAAAATACGTTAAGCAGTTACTGATATAAAATCAATTATTAACAAAACCTTTTCACACTGATGATGCCTTTAATAATTATTTCACAAGTCTGGACCCAGGTGTCATGATAATTACAACCAATAATGGCTCTAATACCTTTTGAATTGATTACCATGGATCTGTTCATACTTGCCAAGACAGAAATAAGCCAAAGACTGTTGCAGTTATTTTGATTTATACCTGAAAGATTTTCAGCTTTTTGAAAGACTCTGTAAATTAGAAGCAAGTCTAATTGTGTGCATTTTTGCCCAGGCTTTCTAAAATAGACATGAATAGTGCATGGCACACACAATATTTTTAAAAAATAGATAGAAATAACTAATGCAATTTTACATAATGAATGGTAAGAGCAAAAATAAGCTGTGAACAGCAACACCACTTAGGCTAAAAGCAAGATAAAATTCAAATACAGAAATTAATTATAAAAAGTAAAAATTACCTTTTTTTCCTTTGAGCCAAGTTGCAGAGTATTTGTCCCTGGAAATAAGCATACTGGGTACTGTGCGGTGAAGGAGGCTGAAAGCAATATCAAATTTCAGTAGTGTCATATTTGCTTGTACAGAACGAAGGAGCAGGGGACCTTTTCCTATATAAGTGATTTCAGTCATTTATCCCTCTAAAATGTTTTTGAAGGTTAGCAGTATTCAAATAACATTTCACGTTTTGTTATTACACAAAGCTCTTATGATTATTATACCCTCAGCTCAACTGATATGGTAATATGTGGATCATTTACTGAGTGAGTAAAAAATGTATGCACTATGCACCTTATAAGATGTGGACTACAACATCCAGATGAAATATTTGTATGTCAAGAACTACAGCATTCACATTCTGGGTATCAATAATAAAAATGCCCAACATGTTAATCAGGACTTGCCAACTTTACTTTTAAACACATAATGAGGCAGCAGAAAAAATTTATAGCATTAATTCATCATTAATTCATAATGGGGAAACCAAGCCATTAAAGCCTATTTTCTCATCTAAATTTAAAAACCATTTTGGGATGTCTAACTTCAGGTTTACAACTGTTAGGGGTCCTTACACAGTCAGTGAAGAGAAAGAGAGAGAGATTGGGACACCCAAGAGGAATTCTGCCATGAAGGAATGTGATATTTAGCTTCTCACCAACCTCTGAGGAGGAACTGTGAGATGTTACCTAGTACTATATAGACATTGTTCACATTTTGATCCAAAACTTCAAATTACCTGATGCGTACAGGCAACCAGTGCCACTTCTGATTTGGTACCTAAACCCACAGTTCAGCAGGCCTAATGATAGTCCTTGGTGAAAAGTATTAGAAGAAGCTAACTTTAGAGCAACTAGGAAAATTAAAACTTCAAGACTCATTCCCAGTTGCTAGTAGAGTAATTAATAGATTATTGAAATAAACACAGTTCAAGTATTATGATTATAACTGTAATACTCTCAGGGTATTCGCACAGTACAAAGGCACAGGCCTCATGATTCATTCAGTTTCTTCAGGTATCAGTGATCTTCAGAGAAGATGCCACCAGAACAATCAACAGACAGATATTTCATCCTTTGTCATGACTGTAAGGCAATGATTATGTGCAAAGGCTGTCCTCAGAAGAGTTATGTTACAGGGTATCAATACAGGTTGATCTGGTTGCCTAAAATTATCAAGTGCCATTTGACATTGTGTCCTGCCTGGCCATAACTGCTCTTCCTGAAGGGCATCATGAAGGTGTGGGTCTCACACAGATCCTGTGCAGCATCTGCATGCCCCAGGAGAATGCCTTAGAGTAACTCAAAATAACAATAAATGCCTATATTTAGGGAAAAGACTGTGCATAACTTTATTGCAAGCCAACAGAATCACTGAACAAACAAATAGCTACCTTATGAGAACAGAAGTAGCAGAATCTGATCCAGACATATTTTGCTATTTGTACCCCTTGGGATGAATTTGTGCCAAGTACATTTAAAATGCTGTCTATGGACTCTCTTTCCTTCTCTTGAATTGGAGTGACTGTTTATCTGAAAGGAGAAACAGGATAGATATGATCTAATTTACATTTAAAATATACCAGGATTTGTGGTTAAGGGTGTAAAACAATACACATTAAAGGAAATGTCAAAGCCATTCATAAAGTAAGATCTCTTTATAGGTTGCAATATAAGCAGAGATTGTATCAAGTTGTTATTTTTTCTACATTATGTTTATTGCAAATTTTATAAATTCTCATTTCATATTAATATTCAGTATTTGTACAGTATGTGGACACTATGTAAACATGAATGTTCACATTGTCATGTTGTTATGACAATTTGGTTCATTTTTTATAACTTCCATAAATTATCTATGAAACTGCAAACTAGCTTTATCACTGGCATCATCATTTTCAGAAGCATATTAAATATTTTGTGAAAAGTGTATCAACATAAAGGAACAAAGGGAATAGCTCTTCATATTTGATTATTTTATGATATATTTATATAAATACTTAGTATGGTATGTTTGATGACTGCAATCAGGCACCTGGGACGAGATCAGAAGAAAAAGCTTTACAAGAGTGTCGGTTTGATAATGAATTTAAATCACCGAGAATTTTCAAGTGAAAACAATAAGATTATTATATCTGTGTAATTTCTGGTTTTGGTATAAGTGCGCTGGGACTGGCACCAGCATGCTTTGAACTGCTGCAGTGACCTGGTAGACCTTTTGCTCCTGCAGATTCATTTTAGTGGTCTAATGTCTCTGGATAGATTTACCCCATGAATCAAGGGTTGAGAAAATTCATTCATGTTCATGCTTGTAAGCCGCTGGGACCAAGTACATGTAAAGAAGAGCCTGTGACGTGGCATTAGATTTTAACAGCAGGAGCATCATCACCTTTCTGGCCTTTTCTCTTCAAAGACAGGCAAATATAAAGCACTTTCTTTCGTCTTACAGGAAAAGCTTAAAAATGCTACATAAAAATAGGCCCGACACCAGAGTTTGTCTATAATTGAATGGCAATCTCTCCACACAGCAGAAGTTTCAAAGTAACCAAGCATGCCTGTTGCTTGCCAGCAAGTAGGAAAGCGTGAAGCCGTATGAATAATCTGTCCAACCAGTTGAATAAGATTTTATTGTTATAAGACACCATTTGGCATGGGTACTTACCCACTCAAAATCGTGTTTCATTTTAGAATTTATGTTTTGTTAATTAAATTAATTAATTTGTTTTACTATGGAATGCTATAGACAGGTTCTATTGGCTTAGAAAATGAAAACACTTCCAGGCTAATTGGCCAGAACCAGTTCCTACTGCCTAATTATTAGCTAATAAGACAATAACCCTCTTCTTTTTAAAATACCTCACACCATTTTGAGAAGTTCTGATGCAGTTACACATATACATACTACTTGGCACATAATAGACAAGCAAGTAAAGTCTAACAATTTTCAACTTTTTTGTCAATAGTAGTATAACAGAATTCCTACCCCAAGCATTATGCAAAGAGATGCCAATAAATCTCTTTTGTTTCCGCAGGATAAATGAATGAAACTATGAGGGGTTTTGGCAAGTTAGCATGATTTTCTACATATCAGTAATTTTCATTGTAGAGGAAGTTCAAACATCACTGCATATTATTAGGCACCAAATTAATCTGAAATCAGCAGGAAATTACACAGAATATCACTGAAGGGAAGGTGAGTTGTGCCTCTAATTTATATTATTGACATATGTTAGTTCCAACTGGGCCTCAAACAAAGCCTTTTAGGGTAAACAAATCAGCATTTGCTTTGCTGGAAAACTGACTAGCTTTACTGCCAGTCTACACTTTCCACTGGCCTGTTGCTAGACCAAAATATTTGACAATATGTGACATTCAGACATCACTTCCAAGCTCTGAAAGATTATGTAGATTTACATGTGTGCTCTTTCTTATTCCACTCTGATAACAGATTCCAGTTTTCCATCACCAAAACAGAGTGTCTTCAAGATGAACATACAGGTCTGGGACATGTGGAAGCACCATGCCAATGCACACTCATTTCACATGACTGTGAAATGTGTAGCCAGTGATCAGCCACTACTGTTGCCCAGACTGTTAAGAAACGTTTTATCATGGTGACAAGGAAAGCACCACCAAGCAGACCTTGTGCAACCAAATTCACTGTAGCAATATGGGACCATCAGTGTTTTTTAAAATCATTTCTTAAGGGATGTCGCCCCATGTTCAGACATGGATTTTGAAAACAACATTGTACTAGGAAATGAGTTATGCAAATGACTTGAGTTATGACAAACAAAGTACAGTCTTATGGCACTTAAGTGATAGTATGGTAAATCACCTTTTACAAAACTATGGTTCGTGTGGAAATCTTTACTGGTCTGCTGTATTGGGTTCACATGGCCAGGTTTTTGTAGCAGAGGGTACAGAGATCGCTTCTGTGAGAAGCTGTTAGAAGCTTCCTCCATGTTTAGCAGAGCCAATGCCAGGCGGCTCCAGGATGGATGTGCAACCAATGGTGGTAATGCATCTGTGACAACACATTTAGGAAGGTAAAAAAAAATTATTGCACAGTTGTAATTGCAACCAGAAAAGCGAGAAGTGAGAATATGTGAGAGGAACAGCTCAACAGACACCAAGGTCAGTGCAGAAGGATGGGGAGGAGGTGCTCCAGGCTCTGGAGCAGAGATTTCCCTGCACCCCAAGGTGAAGACCATGGTGAGGCAGCTATTCCCCTGTAGCCCATGGAGGACCACCAGGATGCAGAGATCCATCTGCAGGCCATAGAGAAGACCCACACCAGAGCAGGTGGATGCCTGAGAGGAAGATGTGAACCCGTGGGAAGCCCATGTTGGGACCTGTGGACCCAGGAAAAGAGGACCGCATGCTAGAGCAGTTTTCCTGGTAGGATTTGTGACGCTGTGGGGAACCCATACTGGAGCAGGCTGTTCTTGAAGGACACCTGTCAAAAAGTGACCCACAGTGTAGCATTTTGTGGAGAACTGTTTTCTGTTAGATGGACTCACATTGTGGAAGCCCCTGGAGGACTGTGTCCCATGGAAGGGACCCCACACTGCTTCAGTAGAAGAACTCTTCTCTCTGAGTAGCGGCAGGAACAATGTGTGAAGACCTGTCTGTAACCCCAACTTCCCATCTCCCTACACTGCTGAGGGGGAGGAGGTACTGCTTGAAAAGGAGGAAGGGGTGGGGGAAGGTATTTTTCAGATTTATTTTACTTTTCATTATCCTGTTTTGATTTTGTTAGTAATAAAATCAGTTAATGACCCCAAGTTGAGTCTGTATTCCCTGTTCTTATCTCAACTCATGAACCTTCATTTTATTTTCTCTCCCTGGTCCAATTGTGGAAGGGAGTGTTTGAGCACCTTTGGTGGGTTCCTGGCATCTAGCCAGGGTCAACCCACTACGCTACATATGCTACATAAATTGAAATTATCTATTACATAAAAGATTTACTTAATGTGAATAACTAAGTATATATAGGTGATATGCATGGGGGTAGAGATGCCATATGGAGCGACCTTGACAGGCTTGAGAAGTGAGCCAGCATAAACCTCCAGAAATTCAACAAGGCTAAATGCAAAGTTCTGCACCTGACTTGGAGCAATCATCAGTATCAATACAGATGAAAGATTAATAGATTTTGAGCAGCCCTGCAAAGAAGGACTTGGGGATATTGGTAGATGAATAACTGGAGCCAGCAATGTGGACTTACAATTAGGAAAGCCATCTCTATCCTGGGCTGCATCTAAAGTGCTACTGGAAGGGCAAGGCAGGTGATTCTCTACCTCTACTCTGCCCTCGTGAGACCCCGCCTGAAGTACTGTGTCCAGCTCTGGAGTCCTCAGCACAAGGAAGACATGGATCTGTTGGAGCAGGTTTCTTTGAAAACCATGAAGATTTGATGTTTCTAGATTAAATTTGCTTGGGTTTTAAAGTGTTTGGTCTAAAATTAAATATACACGTCATGCAGAAGCCAAATGCATAAATCATGCAAAGCAGGGAAGACCTGATCATTTTGACCTAATTAAAGCTCTAATTAAAGTGTTTCTATTGTTGGTTGCCACCTTTTTTTTTTTCCTTGTGAGGAATGCAATTCATTATTTTGTTAAAATTAGTCTCCTAGCTCAATGCTCATCTATATTTGCCCGTGCTTTATTGTGTTACTAGTTTACTATACACCCCAAATAAGTAATTTCCTTATAGGTTCTATTAGTAATGGTAGAAATAGTTTTTGTTTGTACTGGGCAGGGAGTATAGGGAATGTGTTGGTTTTTATTAATGAACAATGCCAGAATTCCTTTACAAACTCCAGAGAATTTTAGAGCATTATTAGAAACTCATTCACAACCACATATGAATCACTATGGTTTCCCTGAGCAAGAATGCTTTACTCCAAGTAGGGTATTACACATAATAACTGTGCCACTAGCAAACATCACCCTGTTGTGTTTTGCTCTTTATCCACATCTGCTTGCCAGACTGCTCAGTAGCTGTTTCTCTCTGTCTCTGATCAGCTATTCTGACTCCTAAGAATCTTAGGAAACTTAGCCAACCAAAAACTTATATTCCCTCTTGCTAATTCCCAGAATGCTGACACTTTTAATCTGTTTTCAGATTATCAGGTGAAATCAACTAATGACCCCCTATTTGACATCCTTTCCTCTAAAATTTATGAAAAAGTAGATATTTATCGTAATTCCAAAATCCTATAAATTTCTAGGAAGAAGCATCCTCGTGAGCTCAAGCAGAACATCCTTCTCTATCCAAGAGGAAACTGAAACGACAGACAAAATAGTCAGCACAGCTATGCAAACTATCCCATATTCATCCATCTATCCATGGGATTAAGTTAGAAACAGCCCTTAGCTCTTGTTACAGATGAAAAATAGAGAAAAATAAGGAAAAGGAATTCTTCTGAAGGTGATTCAGCTCTTAGTCAGGCTGCTTGATTGTTAACAGTCTTTTAGCCTCTCCACTGCTTTTGGGACAAAACAAAAAACAACAACAACAACAAAAAAAAAACTTAAAGCAACAGTGCTTGCTCTTCATTTAGATATTGCTGTGATGAACTTAGGCAGGACAAATCTAGTCCTGAGTGCTGCTGGATGTACAACACTAGTAGAATAAACAATGACAGACTTATTTTCCATTAAGAGTTTGACATTTACAAAGTGATTGCATGACATATCATGTCATGTGTTATGAACTTTTAAAATAAAGATCCAAGCTGAGCACACATTCAGGAATTATATTAAAAGAGGTTTGGGTTTACTTACATTGCTAATTACCCACAAAGAACCTGGAGCCTAAGTCTTACTTTTTTTTTTTCTTTTATTGCATCATTATGACAAATATGTTTTTGCTCAAAATAAAAAAATTGTTATTATATTGAAGTGGGGTTAGGTGTTTCCAAAGAAACTTTTTTCAGCCTCTAAAGAAAATCCCAACCTTGCTCCTCCTCGAGAGAGCAGAAAGATCTCTCCTGCTCCAGTGCTGTGGAAGCCTGGAAATGGCTAGTCCCAAGAGAGATGTAAAATTATATTCCTCCCTTCTAGAGTTGACTTATGTTCCCACTGAAGTGTAATAATAATTGAATTATATAATTCCATTGAATTCATCCACTGACTCCATTTTTTTCACCTTGTTCTGAATTTGCCAGGATTTTCTTTTAATATATGATACAGGACCTATTTTCTTTTGCAAAATATGTTTGGTGTTTTAGTAATGATTTTGCTAACAATATTCCTGTTAAATGCTAGTCAGGCAAGTACTTGCTTTTAGAACAAAGCTTTATGGCATTGTCAGACCGCTAGTTAGAATCCTGACTAAAGGAAGATAGAGATTGAATGGGAAATACTCCGTGACGTGGGTTGAAAACTTGAAGGTGGTATGACTTAGAGGAGGATCGCTGTGTCATGATTCACCCCAACCAGTTCCTCCTGTCCTGAGAAGTAAAAATGTGCTACTGGGTCATGTCATTCATCATTTACAGAACTAACACTGATACCCAGGAAGATTTGTGAGGGCAAAAGTAGATGATTTTGACAGTTAGGTCCTTTCCCTTTCCTACTACTCTCTTTTCCAGGTGTGGACTTTTCATCTCTGTCACAGTACCTTGGAAAAACACACACAACTCACATAGCAGAAACTCACTTACAAAACACTAGTTCAGTCCTGCAGATTTCTGTGCCTCCAATGAAAGCAACCTCACTGTAGCAGTGTAAAGCCACAATAAGCGTAGGTGGCCTTATATCAGCCATGGCATTGTGCAAGGGTTAGAAGAGACCAGAGACACAGATGATGCCAGACACCTCCAGCAAACTCATGGCAGAACCCAGCAATCAAGCTAGTGTCACCTATGGGAAGACATATTAAATAAACGACAAAAATTATGGACAGGCAGAGGAGAGAATTAAAAAAAAACAACCCAAGGGGGAGAAACAGCAGAGAGAACACCAAGGTCAGTGCAGGAGGCGGAGGAGGTTCTCAAGTTGGGACACAGTGGATATTTCATGAGGAAATGGAGGCCCATTGAGAATCCATGCTGGATCACAGAAAAAGGATGAAGAGGAAGGAGCAGCAGAAACAAACTGACAGGTACTGACCATCGCCTTCATTCTCCATTTGCCATTCTACCACATCACACGAGTAAATGAGATGGGAGTTGAGGAGTGAGGTTGAGCCTGGAAATGGAGGAGAAAAGTTATTGCTGTAATGTTTGTCATTTTATTTTGTTTGTTTCTCTCTATCCAAATCAATTTTAATTGTCAATAAATTAATTTTTCTCAAGACAAGTCTGCTTTGCCCACCATAGTAATTGGTAAGCAATCTCCTTATCTTTACCTCTGTCCACAAACATTCTTCTTCCTGGTTTTCTTTTTATTTCCTCTCATCATACTGAGGCAGGGGAAATGGGTGAGAGTTTGAGTGGGAATTTGGCTGTTACCAATGGTTAACCCACTGCTGAAATCAAAATATTTTTCAAGTACAAGGTCTGCTTTATCAAGGTATGTAAAATCATCTGGAATATGAGGTGTGGAGGGTGACCTGTTAAAGGTAATTTTTCCTATATTTTTCCAATATAGATTTGGAGAAAAAGATTTTGTCCTGACAAAGTGGAATCTCAGTTGACAAATTTACAAGTGATTTCAACCTTCTTCTTTCTTCTACAGTGTACTGCCAAATTGCCGTCTTTGATTACTTCCATTTCCACACCAATAGCCTCTGTGACTCTTTAACTTCACCTGACTTGTCATTTCCTTTCCAGTTCTGGATCAACTCTTCCCCATTACTTAGGGAACTTACTGTTTGACATGTTCTTTATCAAGTGGTGCTTCTACTTCATACTCTTCACCACAGAGTTTTCTTTACTCTTTGATCTCAGCATCAACTATTTGTCCCTTTATTAGTTCCTTTGCACTTTGTGAAGCTCTGAGGAGCACAACACATCCAGTTTAGGCTTGTAAAACTTCTAATATTGTGGGTCGCTCTTTAGAAGTCTCTTTGCACACCGTTGCAATAAAAACATTCCATAACACTATTGAAAGTACCCCCTGTAAATCTAATCCTACTGGCAATCTTCACAACATGAAAGGCAAAAACACATGGAAGAAATGTAACATCTGAGAAGAATTCCTATTACCAAATTTCAAGATCAAATATATAAAACCGGTAGCAATCTATATTGATAAAATATAATTTTGACAAAAATGCAGGCAAATAAATTAACACTGAATAACTTGGGGTGTTTACATTATTGGGGGTTTTTTTTTCACCAAGGTAAGCCATGTAAAATTTACTTCAAATCCTCTTTCCTAACAAGTTTTGGATAACTGGCTTTATTATGTAACATCATAAAATAATGTTATTAATTTCCCTCAAAACCAGAAGAGGAAACATCTTTTAGAGGTTTAAATTTGAAAAGGAAGTGATATATATTTGCAAAGTCATGAGATGCAGAGACAGACATAAAAGCATAAATGGGGCCAAGCAATCTGAACTCACTCTGAAACAACCAGCTAATTTTTAAGAGGAAAATCTAATTAATAATTAACATTGTTTACCTGAGACAAGGAATCAGTGTGATCTTTAAGTCAAAAGCCTTATGTTATTTTTTGAATTGTCCTATGGTACCTCTGATTAAGGTGTGGATATGCCTCAGAATTTAAAAACAAACAAACATACAAAAAAGTTGAACTTGTTACTGAAAGGGTTTATCTAATACAGGATAGCACTATTTTTCCTAATGTTCATCTATATGAATTTGTCTGGAAAATCTTTCCATACTTATTTGGAATGCGAAGCATGCATGCTGGCTGCAATGCAATAGCAGAGGGAAATAAAGTAATATACTTTCTGAGCACCAGAGATGTTTTTCCTATGTCCTTCTAGGGTCACTGTGTGTTTTTTCCAAAATTGTTTGCATGATATGACATGCTCCATAGAAGAACTGCCATCCATGGTACATTAAGATATTTTTTGATCTGTGATTTTCCACGTTGGCATGTCTGTGTATTATATTCATATAAATCTTCTGTGCCATCAACAGTTTTTGAACATAAGTCAAACATGTCCCGACTGGTCAGTCTATTCCTGAACTCCCAAGTAGATATTTGAAAAAGTCAGTGTTCATTTTCGCTTTCTTCACTAAACAAACTGAATGGGATGCAGATCCCGTGATGATTTATTAAATGGCTCCATTGTAGTTGGAAATCTTACAGCAGCTGGCCAACAGCTGCAGCGTGCCCCAGCAGTCAGTACCTCAGTCTTCAATCTGTTGGAAGGATTCCACTTTATTCACAACTGTGCTTTTGGTTTTCAGTGGGGTGATCCCAAAATGCCCAAGCAGTTTGCTCCATTCATCCAGTCAAATGCATTAAATGATATAGTGGCAGTGGCAACATTTTCTTAACACTGTCTAACTTCTCTGCATGAACGACCCCTTCTTGTTTTTATAATAAGCCCTTGGAGAGCGCAAGTGTAGTCTTTCGTAATGTTCGCTGGTTAATGTCCATTTAGAATTTGTGAGCTTCTACAGTATATGATTCTGTGCACGGAACT
>WEIT01008230.1:4842-39376 GCA_013389985.1 Dryoscopus gambensis | reverse complement strand
AATTATTCTATTTTAAGTGATCACCAGCGTCTAGTCTGACATTCTGCATAAGACAGGCCAAGGAATTTCACTGAGTTCTCCAGACCACAAATCCCTTCTTAGATCCATCAAACCTTCATATCTTTGTCATGCAACTGCAAAATCACAAAGGGTTTGTGGGGTACTTCCAGGCTGTGAATTTGTGGCTTTAAATCTGGACCTTTAGTTATTCAAGTAATAATATGCTTTTGTTAAGACAGTAAGTTTTATGGAAAACTGTTGCAATGTGCTAAAATTTCTTGCTATGGAGAAAGGGAATGAAACCAACTATTTCCTTTAAGAATTTCAATAAAATAATCCTGAATTTCTTTTTCACCTTGTAAAGCATCTTAGGCATCTTATCCTGGCAGGACAGTAGGTGAAAGGGACTTCTGAATTCAGCCAGAATGGCCTGTCACTTTCCTGCATGACAAATGGGAACAGCAACAAAATAGGTATGTGTACTGCTTTATTTAAAAGTGTATTTTCAAATCTTTATTTTCCCCAAAACATGATTTAAAAAAAACCCTTATAGAAGTCCAGGAATTCTAAAAAAGATAACGCCAGGTGTTTTGAGGGAAAGCTATGGGAACAGATGGCCTTACTGGAGGAGGTAAAATAAAAATTTCTAGATGCTATATTTGAAAGGTGGTGAAGAAGAGCAGCTGAATCTGGAGGATGGTGCCAGTATCTACCCTCTGATTTGAGTGAACAACTTGACAGAAGTGCAGAACCAAAGCAATAAGGTCTCTATTCCTTCTTATTCCCAAAAATCATACTGAAGGTTGAGACCAAATTAATAATATTTCCTTCACATGAAGGCTGTGCTCTGCTGCTCTTCATGTGTGCTACCATGCATGGCCCTGTTCCCAACAATTGTATAAGTCTAAAAGCTTCCGTAGAGCCCGCACATGTAATCTCCACTGCTGGCACCAATTATGCTTGGCATTGTATCCAAACACCCACTTTGCACCAGATCTGTCAGTATCAAAGCCATGAGGCTGGAACTTTTCCTGTGCTCTGGAATACATTGATTCAAATGACTCGTCAAAGCTGTAATTACACGTAACTGTTATATCTGCATGCTCCTTTGGGCCTGTGTATCGTGAGAGACTAGAAAGTTATGATTAAGGTAATAACAATAGCAAACCATGCCATACCACCCCATACTGTTCATAGGGTCTGTTGTACAAATGGCATCCTGTACCTCAGGCACTTAGGGCAGCAGGGTGCTGCCCTCTTGCCATGTTGGTCTACAGGTGAAAAGGGTAACATATACCTCCTTTTTAAGTCTATATGCTCTTAAGGGTTTATACATATAACATAAATATGCATATCATTATTGGGGTTTTAAACAGACATGCACACACACTATAATCATATTTGTAAAGAGTAGTCTAGACTGTGTGGAGGCAAGTAGACCTATGAGACAGACAACAGTTGGAATCTATGGAAGTGTACAGAAGGAGCAATGAGCTGAAAAGACTCATTGATGATTCACATAGGTAACCAGCAGGATATTAATCTGTGGTCCACATGGTATACTTTGCTGTTCACCCAACAACCTGTGAGAAACCTGAAATTCATGGGCCAGTTATTCAGTAGGTAGCTTTGCATGTGCATGTTTATCAAGGAAGCTCTTAGGGTTTGGTTGTACCTTTCACTCTGGCTGGTGCAGAACGAAGTCACACAGCTAAACAGCCCTTTTGTTCACAGCAGGTCTACACCCTTTCTTGCACTGCAAAATAGATCCTGTACAGCGACAAGCACACACATTGACTGTAAGTCCTCATCATGTGGCTTGTGTCCCTAAATTATAACATTCATGGAGAAAATATGAATATACATCAAGATGTTAGGTCCTCTCTCTGAAAATATCATGAAATGCTCTTAGCAGAATCAAAATTTAACCATAATAGCTATGCAAGTTGTTTTGTAAATTGTTCAGAAGAATGAAAGCTGTATAAGTAAGGATTGAAAAGTACAATGAGATATGTATTTCTGAAAATAATTTTAGGGCATTCAGTCCAGCTGTGCATCTCTTTCACTGGCTCTTAAACACAAGTAGTCAATTATGTGAAATATTTAAACAAGTGACATTGTCTTTGAAACTTGTAACATTGTTTACTTACAGTTCTATTTTTTCATATTAGCTTGCATTACTAGAAAATGGAAATAAAATATTTTTTACTACAGCTATGTATCCACACTAAGAAAAATGGGTTGCATTGGGAAAATGGACAAACTGATGCAAGCTCTTTCAAATTTCACACATGTGGCAACTGCATGTTATGATTTGATAGACATGAAAATAGCAATCAAAAAACCAGCTTAACCCTCCTGTCTTGTGTTACTCACCTCTCTCTTTTGTTCAAAGCTTTCAACCGCCCTCCCCTTTTTAAAAGTACTTGCTTCCATGAAGTTTTCCCAGTTTATTTCCTTAAATCTTGCCTTCCCCTGCTGGTTGTGCAAAACAGAATTTCTCAATAAAAAAACCACTGTCCCAAAGGTAATTGATGTGAGACAATGACGATGAAGAAGAAAGTATAGTCCCAATCTTTGTTCTGAAGTAGTAACAGCAAATCTCCATATATGCAGCAATGGAAGCTCTTGGACCTCTTTCAAGCTGCATCTTTGGTTAACCAGAAGAGCAAGATCCACTTTCCTCTCAAACATGCTAATGGTGTTTTTTGGATTTGTTCCTGTTTTTCATTTGTATGGGGATTTTTGGTTGGTAGGGGTTTATTTGGTTTGTTTGGTTTTGTTTTTCTCTTTATGTGTAAAAAGAGTAGTGAAACAAAGTTTCTGTAAATAGAAGGTTCCACCTATCTTTTAATAATTGGAGAAAGTTAGAAGAAAACATCAGTGGGCAAAGCATTATTTTGGTTGCACATCCAGTGCATCTTTACTGAATGACTGTTTACAGAGACAGAATGCCAGTACTGTATTTTCTAATCTGCTAAAAATTTACGGAACAGCCAGCAATTTATTTCTGTAAAGTCTTAATTAGCTTTAATTGCCATAGGTCTATTTATACCTATTTTCACCAATTTATTCAGTCTTCCTTTATGCTTACAGAACCACTATAAGAACATCTAGACTGTGAAAATGTTTTGCTAATTCAAACGTATACGAACCACAGGATGTATAATTTTCAGAACTACGTCTACATGGGCTGCAATTTACATTAAATTGCTGTTTTGGTTAAATGGCACCTTAGCTACCAAGCAACTCTTTGAATAGTTGTTTCTTTAATTATTATTTAATTTTGTGGTTATGACTGGTTTTCAGTTAAAGAGGGTACTACTGACAAATTCAATTAAAGGAAAATAGAGGACTTAATGGTCCATGCTAATGATTCATTTCATACATAATATTTTATCATTTTCTGTGCAAATTTATAATGAGTGCTTAGCTTGTATTAATAAATGCTTACATTTAGTCTACATAAACTATAGTGATTAAAATATTTTGCTAATGATATCTGTTGATAAATGCTTTTGAAACAATTAGGTCCTTTACCTTAAAGTAATTTATCAGCAAAAATTTATGTGAAAATGCATATTTTGTCATTAAGACGGAAACACAAGTATAGAAATGTAATAACATATCCATAAGCAACACCTTTTGATATTTAAACAGCTCATGATATGCATCTGCTACACTCAGGAAAAAAAACTTTGAAGAATTATAGCAATCAGTTCAATATGCTACCTGATTCTATAGTATCACATGAAGAAGAAGGAGTTTGATAAATCACCTTTTCAGATATCTGAAGTAAGAAGAAGTAGTTGTCTATTTCATAGCAGAAGCAGAAATTTTAGCTTTTATTGTTTCTAAATAGTGTGTGTAGGAGTGAAAGGGTGGGTAAGTAGCTATTACAGTCTCAATTTTACATTTTGCATCCTCACTGATGAAGATAGATTGTCTTCCAAAGTGAATAAAGTCATAATTTACAAACATTTAAGAATATTACATACTGTTTTAAGATACCAAGTTGTTTCAGGACAATTTTGTTTTCATCGTTTTTCATGCATTGAGAAATTAGTGCACAATCATTTGCTTTCATAAAGAATGCTATTAGCTTCAATGGTAAAAGAGACATATTGTAGTTGCTTCTGGAAACTGCTTGACTAGTACTATTGGGATTTAAAATATGGAGTATTTTCAGTATTAAGGGCACACGAAAGTAAACAGAAGTAGGGTCTGAAAATTTTTAAGAGCAAAACAATAATTCAGGAACAAAATGCAAATTTAAGTCCCATTCTTAAATCACTTACATAATCTGTCAATATCTTAGTGATTTCTTCATTTAAATTTTGGGTGGTGACATTGGTTAAGGATTGGGATAAGTGAGTTACAATTAGTTTGATTTCATGACTCTTAAAAGTACTGAAATTCAGTATGCCATTTGGAAGCTGCTGTCAATTCTTCTATAAAAGGGAAAAAATAGAGGTGCCAGATTTCTTCTTTGAAGCAAAAGATTTCTTAGATCCTTGCCTGAAGAAACTCTTTATGTTAGCACTCACAGCCAAAGTCTTTGTGATTTGTGTTTCTGAAACTTCAACTGCAAAATCTGTTGATACTGAAATCTAATGTTATTTAGATTTCTCAGTAGTAAATAATAAGAATTTAAGAATGAGCACAGGTCAGGATTATCAGGATCAGTGCATGACAATCAGAAACATAAGTTTATTTTCTTTTGTCAAATAGTGCTCGTAACATATTTTTCAGGTTCCATCAATAAACAGTGAAGTTGCATTCTTGAAAAATTCAAGTCCTCCTCTATACACTTCAGAGCTCCATACACGATCATTTTAGTATTCGTAAGAATGTCAGCAAAAGCAAAATGTCCTTTGGCCATGCTCTTTTTGTTCCTGGCTATTTCCAGAGAAAGGAGCTGAAAACTGAGATTCACTTGTCAACTTCAAGTGAATAGCCACCATAGAAAAACCTAGAAATGGCAGCACAATCTAGGTTCTGCATTGATGTGTTTTTCATGTGGGAGGCCCACAAATGTAGATGACATACAAGGAATACAAATAAACTGGTTCTGTATGATGCATTTTCACCTCCTTCTTCAAATTTTAGTTAAAAATTTTTCAATTTGTTTTAATATAGAGTCTATGGTTTCTTGCTAAAACCTTGGTAAGGCTGACTGACCTGGTAGTATCCCTGAAACATCACCACAAAACTGACGGGCCCCAGTAATCTTAATTTCAGACAACTGGCCAAAGGTGACCTAAAGGGGGCTTTGCCACCCACAGCTAATACCTGCTGATCTGCTTGGCTGTGTGGAAGCTGATTGAGGCAGCTGGTGCCCATTGCCAAGTCACTGAATGGCAGCAGAAAGGCTGAGGGGCGGTGCAACTTGTTGCATCCTCTGTCTGTCTCTAGGGCTTAACCCTTAAGTGAGTATTATGAACTGAAGTTAGGAAGACTGTCATTACCCTCGTGTACTTCTTGAGGGAGTATTTTAATACACAACTTGTTATTTATCTGTTTTCCCACTTAAAGTTATTCATGTACTGAAGGATTCCCATGTGTTTTGCAAGTGAGGGAAAAAAATCACCTGTCAAGAAATTCCAGATGTTTATTTTTTAAAGTTTCTAAGGCATGGAGTGCTTACAGCTATCAATCAGGGAAGGAGCCAAACAGGTGACAGATTTTAAAGGATTCTTAGGCACTGCACAGACTTTAAGTGCTACACACTTGGCAGAGGGGTTATGTTGCATTCATAACTTGGTGATCTGGGTGGATCCCTCCTGAAACTGACTGCCAAGTAGTATAAGTTAATGTGAGTGCTTAAATGCAGCCTTATAGCTGCTTCTGCTCAGCAAAGGGAGACAGTGGCAGTGAGATTAGGCAGCCTCTAGCAGCAAACTCCATGGAGAGGAGCATGCAAACATAGCCACCTCTCCTGCTGCTGCTGATCCACGATGATTATCATAAAAAATTGAAAGGCATTTTTACTTTTAATATTGACCAGTGCAATCACTAAGACATATTCTCAGGAACATTTTCCATCCGTTTTTGGTTATAATCTTTGCTGCTGCAATTATATAACACAGTTGTTCATTTTGTGACACCATCCTCAGAAGTACCTTTTGGGGGTCAGCAGTGTTTATTGCCCTAGCACTCCAGATTTCCACATCTAAATATTTCTTGATCTATTTTAATGAATGTCTTGGTAGCTACCTCTACACTGAATATTCATATAGTAAAGACTGTGAGAGAATATTATAATTCCCTAAGAAACCTTGTAAAAGGTATATTAAAATGTGTGGATAACCCTGTATCACAGCAATGTTCTTGAAAGAGATAATTTTAAAATTGGAAAGGTTAAGGGGAATTTCCCATAAAAGTACAGTTTTGCTAAAAATTTTGTCAACTAAGAGATGCCATTCTAAGAGGCAACAGAAAACACATTGCTAAATAAAACATAACCATACTAAATTTTGCTACCTTTACTGCAGATTTCTAAATGCCTAAGTTTGATGTCTGGTTTTTGCTGGCAAAACTTTCTAACATGGAGAAGACATGTAGACTCAAATGCAAGTAATGGGGACAGGCTGCAATATCTCCCAGATTCCAACCCCTAACCTGTTAGATTATGACAGATTTCACAGACTTCCCTGCTATATGATGAAGTTAGCAGACTACTTATATGATCTCAGGCCTAGGGATTCTTACAACATCTGGAATTTGGTCTTCTGAAGTCTGACTTTTTTTTTCTTAGCTTGCGGAGGGGGTCATGGTACATTTTTCATTTTGGTGTCTACAGTTAAGTGGAATAAATTCCACCCAAAAATTTTCTGATTAGTCCAATTAGTAGTTTTGGGTTTGGTTCTGAAAATGCTGCTGTCTCCTGATCTTTAAGATGTTGAACCTCCTTCTATACCAGTTTGATAACAAGATTATGGCCTAATTTGTGCAAGGTCAATACTTAAACTGTAATAACATCAGCTACCTCAGACTTATTTTCACCGAGATTGATAATGTGCTTTACAGAAAGGCATGGGAGTATATTGTCTGACTTTACTTTATCTTTCAAGGTATTTATCAGGTCTTTAATATGCTACTCAATTTAGTAAAATTGATTTTTTTTTCCAATCGGCACCGTAAGAAAGTTGATCAAACCTGTCTGAAGGCTCCAACACAGCCCGGGTCATTTGTATAGCAGAAAATTTTACTAATTATTTCATTTTTTTAACTGTACGATAAAAGAAAATTTCAATTATTTTAAAGTAGAAAACAGATGTTAGTGAATTTGCATGGGCTAATTAACTTTCTACAAATACCTCACTGTGAGTTCAGAAAGCTTCAACTGCAAAAATTAAACATATCAAAAGAACACAGTCTAATATGGCCAAAACAAAGTAGAACTGTCTAAAATGTGAGCAACATATTAATGGTTATTCGGAAATTGAATTCCATTGGGTTTTTTACGTGAGCTGCATTAAAAAGGAAAAGAAAAAAAAAATAAAGGGCATGTATTTTTCTTTTATAACTACAACACCACAAAGATCAGCCCAGAAGTCCCATGGGTTAAGTGTTAATCTGCAAACAAGGTAGGAACTCCTGTGTTTGTCCCTGAGCAAACACACAATGTCACTTTATTTAGCAGCCCCTCTAGTCAGTGCAATAGTCTAAGGGTTTGAAATGAAAGTTCAGGCCTTTTCCTGAAGCTAGCAGAATCTTTCTAGTTGCGTGATGACTCCAGAGATAGATCTTCTCCCCTTTGTTCTCAATCCATTTGTTGGACCAATAATATCTAGGAAGACATTGATTTCTCAGGATTTCAGGCATGGAGTATTCTGTTTACACAATTAGTTACCAGTAGGTATTTTCTCTTAATTTTACACATTACTTTTTATGTTTTTCATTGCTCCTTCCTCTTTCAGTCACCACTGTTCACTGCTCCTCCAAAAGACCTACTGTACTATTCAGATACCTAATGCAGAACAAACTCAGGATCTCCTTCAGGAAGCCAGCTAGCTGTCCTTTCCATTGGCTGTTAAAAGGATTTAGGCATTCACTGTAGGATGGGTCCTGCATTGACCACATTTTTGTTCTGTGCAATTATTGCCTCATGTGGATTTACTGGATCCAAATCGTAAGATTTAACAAAACACTGCTTACCTGCAAGAAAGGGAAGGAAGGAAGGAAGGAAGAAAAAGGGATGTACAAGGGTAGAAAACCAAATTCTAGGTCTCTTAATCGTAAGAAAAGAGAAAACCTGCTATTGATCTTCAAATATAAGAAAAGTTGCTTCAAGAAGAAAGACTACATATTGCCATCCATGTTTGTTGAAGATGCAAGAGGATAATGCTGAAAGCTGCAATATGGAGCTGATTATTGAGTTTAGACATTAGAAAAGACAAAGAAGAAACAAGCTCTCTCACTGTGAGGACAGTGAAGTAAATGAATATATTGCCTAGGGAATTTTTGGAATCCCCAGACTGGAGGTTTTTGAAAACAGTATAGACAAACATCTGTCAGGGAAGATTTAGATACAGCTGGTTCTGCCTCGGGGTAGGAGGAGGGACTGAACATTCTTTCCATCTCCCTTCCAGCCCTACTTGCTATGAATCTATGATAAAAGACAAGAGTACTTCAAGAGTAGACACTGAGAGGTCACTCAGGTAGGGACAGAAAAGAAAGAGTAATAGCAAGGAAAATCAGTGAGAATTTACCAGTCCTTGGTATCTCTTGCTTCCCCAACTATGCCTTTTCCAGGAATATTTCCACAGAAGGAAAAAGGTATTATGAAAGCGCATTCTATTAATATTTTGAGATGTTACAGCATAAGACCAAATGTGGAAACATGATATGGAAGATAGGGCAAAAGAAAAATTTAAAAAATCAGGATCCAAGCAGAGACAAGGTAGCTGTCATGGACAAAGACCTTTATTCCTGCAATGGTTTTAATTGTGCATCAGGCCAAGAAAGAGAAGACTTTTTACATTAATGTTTAAATGTTGCAAAAAGGCTATTCTTCTTTAGGTCACTACCCAGAGACAATTAAGACAGATCAGATAGATGATTATGACAACATTACTGCAAACATACAAAAAATGGCTTATTTCCCCGTAGGATTAATATGCAAAAGTATGTAATAGTTTGCATTAAAATATGCAAGCTGAGAAGCTGATATATGTGACTATATTTGTGAAACTGATTGTGTTTAAATACCTTTATTGCAGGGCATATGCGCAAAACAACGTTCAGACGACCACATTATTTTTTCTTTTCATGAATTTTGCATGTTTTACCATAGAGAACTAATGCTGTGTTCAACATTACAATGGAATAAAATATTTTCCGTTACTTAAAAAAAAATATTTTTAAATACCTTAAGCCTGTACCATTACTTTTGCTACATTTTAGCCTGTTAGAGATTCTCATGTTTTATCTGATATTTTTTTTTTTTTTTTTTTTTTGGCGAGGGCAGCAAAACACAAAAATCACAGCATCCATGTATACACTCAATCAGCTGTCACATCATAAGCATGCTCCGCATTTTTCTCTTTCTAATATGAGGCCAAGCAGAAATTAATTTCTGAATCTTATTCAGATGATCAACAATTTTACTTCAAATGGCACCAAATCCAGTATTTTAAATTCAAATACTGATTTTTAAAAGGCTATACAAATTTTACCATTTTCTCTGAGAGAAGTAGGTTTATTTTCAAGAACATGCCTGGAAATCCTGCTTAATTACATATGGAAAACAATAAGTAAACTGTTTGCTTAATCAGCTCTATACTGTATGCTTTCTTTCTATTCCTATTTCACAGAAAACTAATGATTTAAGGCTAAAAATGAAGAACTTGCATATGTATTAATACTTTAAGACTGTTCAGTTATCACTGTGCTTACACGTAGGCAGTATAATGTATAAATCTAAACAAGGGATGTGTTTTTCTTCTCATTTATGCCATCACTTCACCGTGCTGTTTTTTACTTTGTAGGTAGGCAAGAGGTCAAACAGGGGACCTTTTTTTAAGGGATTATTTCATATATGTATTAAAATGGAATTAATTTAAGTACTCAGATAAGGCCATTTTCCACTATCTGCTGCCATTTTCATTTTTTGCCCCAGAATGTCATTATCTGCAATCAATATTTTACTTTTTCACTAAACAAATCTGAAGAATCAACAATATCACTGGATCAACCTTTATAGCACAAAATACTCTCTGATCACCTTGACTGTTTTGTTTGATGAGAGGGTGTGGGCAAAGCAAGGGTAGAGAAGAAGCAGAGTCGTATCCCAGTAAGAAATAGGATTTAAATGGCATAAATAGCTCAGATTAGATGATATGATGAAAACTTCTCCTTAGCCATTCCCAGATAAGCTTCACATCCTGCATTTCTACTCCAGTGATCCGGCAGCCTGGACCAGACACAATCAGGTTTGTCAGGAACAGCAAACCACTTGGGCTGACCAGCTCTGAAGGCTCTGGGTCTGCATGAACAGCTCCTGCTCTTGCCCAGGTTCTGCTGGACGGTGTTGTGCGATCACTTCCCAAATGCAGCGCTGCTCCATGCAGTTATGTGGAACCTCAGAGGGGGAGTGAAAATGGGACAAGGTGGGGGTCATTGGAAAGTGGCCACGCATAGCTGGAGGTTGGATGAAGTGGAGTGGAACAAGGGCAACAAAAATGATGGCATTTTGTTTTCCCATGGTTTGACAGCAACTTATGGGAGACATTCCCTCCCTCTCACAGACACTGCAGAGTAAACTGTCTTTTAGCTAAAAAAAGAAGGCAGATAGATCCATAAAAATCTAAGTGCAGATGAGTTACCGATCTGAGAATAACATGTGTTTGGTGAAAGAAACTGTAAACGTCACTGAATGTACCAGTTAATACTTCAGATATGTAATTTTCTCCACTACAGGTTTCCCCCTTAAACCTGCTCATTTATTGGCACTCAAACAGATCTAACAAAGCCCAAGCAAAAGCAGAGGATAAATACTTTGCTGCCCATGTCACAAGGAGACAACTTTAAATATTTCTATATTTGAACAAAAATCTAGATTTTAATATATATAACACAATCTCCCACTGATTATCTTCATTGTTTGCTATATTTAACATTACCTATGTGAAAATGAGTTAACAAACATTCCACAAAGACACTGAAAAGCCAGAGTTAGTATAGATTCTGGAATATGTACAAAGAAAAACTGGCAAACATTTACAATTGTAATATCCCAAACCAGTTTTATTAACTGCAGCTCTGATTTATTTGCCCATCCTTGTGTTCCAAGATCTGCACCTTTTCTTTCTTCTTTGGGATGAACAAAGATCATGGAACAGATTGTAAGTGAGGCAAATTACATGGCTGCTTATGGTTATGTTACACATATTATATATATAATTTGCAAAGTATTCCCTAAAGAAATGGTATCAAACTTTTGGGGACAAGAAAGGATCTGATGACAATCTGTTTTCATTTCTTTTCTTTCAGATGCTCCATGATAATTCATCTCTTTTATTTTCTTAGAATAATTTCTTGTACTGCAGCTACTGCTTTCCCATCATTGTCCATTTGGTTTCTTTTGTTCTTTTTTGCTTTAATGTTCATTAACTATATAATTTGATTAAATGATGCCATCACAATTAGAAGAAAACAAGTCCAAGTCTATTTGAACAGAATCTAACATTTACTCTGTAATCACTCTACTTTAGATATGATGTAAAGGCTTCTGTATTTCTGAGTTTGAGTTTGGTTTTGGGGGGTTTTGGTGCCTTTTTGTTTGTTTGTTTAACACACATACATTTAAAAAGACACCAGTATTCCAAGATCCCTACATTATGTACACAATTGATCAGCAAATTTCAACACCATGGTAATTTTACTTGGAATTTTTATGAAGTGATTTAGCATAAATGCCTTTACCTTTTAAGCTGCAAAATTTTAAAATAAAGTTCTGTTCTTCATCTTTTCACCTGGGTACTCTAGCACAGAGTTCGCTTAAACAACAACAATCATTGTAAAGTTTTGACTAAAAGGTAACTTCAACTAAACACCAGAATTACCAAAGGTAAGTGCTCAGGAAAAAAGGACAACTTCTCTGAAATGAACAGAATTATTAACTGTATTTGTCAAAGACAGTGCTGACTATTACAGCACTTTGGAATACCTTTTAGTTGAACAAAAATCTATCAACTTTAACAGAATTTACTGCCTGGAAGTGTCCTTTAAAATGACTGCTAGAATGAAAAATAATATATATTTTTTATTCCTTTTAAATCAACAGTTTGGAAAAACGGTAAGTAAAAGAAAAATCTCCCCTGACAAAAAACCAGGAAAGATAACCTTAATTTTCATTTCAGTTGCATCAACATTCAACAGAAACAACTCCTTTAAATCAATAGGGTATAATAAGTAATTTGCAGACGAAATCAAGCTGTTGAAAGCAGATGCAATTTAAGTATTTGGTAACACTCTATCTCATGATCTAAGAAAATTAGTATTTTTTTTTTAAATTTCAAAAGCAAGCAAGCAAACAAAACAACAACAACAAAAGATTCAATTCTGACCTATTTCACGGAAGAAAAATAAAAAAGGCTAAATCAACCCAGGGAAAACTTTTAGTCAATCAAGTTGCACTGCAGATTCAGTCCACAAGAAGTGTTAGGAAACAAAAATATTACAATGTGAGCTCGTTGTATTTACAGGTAATATTTGCTTATTCAAGTAATTAATCATCATGATTAATTATACTGGAAAGTGGACAGATTATTTCAGTAAACCAAGATTACTTGCCTATGGGTAGAGATCTAGGAGCTGGAAATGTACACTTTCACTAATAAATGATAAGGATCACTGGTGAGGCAGGTTGCAGAGCTTGGGAAAAGTAGTGAGTTACTAAGTGAAACTGCTTTTGGCAACTATTGACCTTTGAGTTCTTAAACTGGAGCATATATAAACAACATAATGTTCTCTGGCAAGTTTTCCCTGATAACCTGCTGGAAAAGGGACAGAATATCCTCTAGCCATTTTGCATGCACAATTTAACAATTATGTGGTCAGAGGAAGGATGATTCTTTTAAGGTGCTGGTAGATGAATGGTAGATGTTCACAGGCTTTACACATTTACAAAGGAATTTCAAAATCTAACACAGCATAATCAATATCAACTCCAATTCTTCTATACTGAGATAAATGATATCGATCACTCTACTGGGAACACACACACAAAAACAGAAAGAGAGGAAGAACTCAAGACTCAGAAAGCAGGTCATATGTGTCAAAATCATAGCACTGGCAATACTGGCTTAAGGACAAAATGTTAAAGTAAGGCTGTTTCACTCAGCATGGAAAATCTGAAAAATTATTTTGATGTGTTTAAAAGCAGTGCATTCTAAAAAAGAAACACTAAATTTATTTCAAGCTTCTATTATAGTTGAATAAAAATTTTCAAAAGCATATCAAAAGTTAGATAATTATTATAATCAGAAATCATGCTTAGAGTGAGAATATAAATGGTTTATAAGTCTACTCTTACTTGAAAATTAAATTTTCATTTCAAATTTGACTAAAAATTTTGCAAAATAAACATTTAGTAATACATTTTGCAAAGTATTACAAACATTGCAATGCAATCCAAATTAAGCTGTGGATGCACACAGAGTTTGCCTTTTGAATTTCTTTTATCTGTCAGACCTTCCAAGTTTTCTGGGTTATACTCAGGAGCAGAGGGTAAGAGAAGCACATTCAAAATCCTTCATGGCCACAATTTTATTTCTAATTGGTGTTTCCACACTCTCCATGCATTCATCAATCAGATGTAAATTACAGTATGCCTGATTGGGTCTCCTTCACCCTAACCATTCCCTGCTGACTGGCAGTGCTTGCCAACTGCTGCAGCAGGCAAGATGAGCAGCACTAACAGCACCTCTACTGTTTTGGTAGGTCCTGGCCACCAGCAGTATCATAGATAACAACTGCTCACTTAACACCTATTGAATGTCTTGAGCACAATTGTCCCTTTGTAGAATGCAGCTGTCACCTTTGATCAAGCATGAGACATCAGTGGCAGCAAGTAATATAAAAGAGTAGATCCATAAATTCAAACACTGTGGCAATTTCAGAGGAGCTCCTTTATTCTGGAAACAAGCACAGAAAAATGTCTAATCGCTGTGGAGAGAAGAGACACAGCAGATAGAAGCTTCAGAAAAGCTTTTTTCGTAGTATTTAAACCTAGTGAGTGATCAGAGAAAATACTGTAGAGTCACTAATCCAAACAAACCAGAAGGAGGGGTTGTACATCACTGGAAAATTTTAATAAATACACAAGTTGAAATACTTGTAGGCACTTTAAAATGTAGCATCCAGACATTATTCTATAGTCTCCAGTCTGCTAAACTACAGTTCTTATGCTACATAAGCATGGATTTTGTGTATTTTAAAGCAGAATGCTAAGATTACCCTCAAATTGGCATACTCCCCTGCTAGCCCCTTTGAGAGGATTGCCAAGTCCAAAAGGGGCCTGAAGATTTATTTATGCAAGGGACAGTGGGGAGAGGGAGGAAGAGGAGCAGTGGGAGGAGAAGGGTGGACATGATGTTTTTTGGCCCAGTGGTCAAGGAAAAGCAGTCATGGAAATTCATAGATCAAAACTTTTTTTATTTTTTTAATTGATGTGCACCAGTTTAATGGCAGTATAGATGGCAAAACTGCATTTCATTGACCCTAGCACTATTTTCAGGGAATGGGAATAATGAGTCCTGTGGGTGTCATTTACAAGAAGGTATGAACTGTTCACAGTTTTATCATTGTGTTGGGCAGAAACAGGCTCTCTTCATCTTCATTGATAGATGTCATTTTGTTCTGTATTTTTCTTGAACCAACACCTTAAATGCAACCTTCTCTTCCTGACTGATTAAGACTGATGTTCCCTAATTGCTGCCTGTGAATACTGAAAGTGAGTTCATTGTTTCTGTGGCCAGCACTGAGCAAAGGCAGTGGGGCATCCAGAATGGAAAGGCAGTAACTTTTACAAGGCTCAGGTTTGAGCATCAGGAGTGGCATCTGGAATACAAATGTCTTTGCCTTACATAGGCAAGTATACCATTTGGGGCACAGAGATTAGTCCCTGTTATGAATATCTAAACTGCATGGAGGTTGCAAACATTATCAAATATTATGTAAAAGTGCGTAATTGAATTAATCTCATTTCATGATCCACTGACTTTTGAATATTTTTAGTGTCTATAAGTGACCCAAAAACATTTCTAACATCATTCATATATCACAACTAAATCATTATTATGTCACCAAATGCACCATTGTATAATACTGTGTGTTTTGTAATCAAAGGACCTGGAAGTGTGGGAGGAAAGAGCACATGAAAAGTTTATGTGGTATGTATTATGAACATAAGAAGATAAACTAAGAGGAGTGGTCAAATTCTGCTTGGAAGGATTGGTGCTAGCTGTGGCAAACAACAGAAACCTTTGTTCTGCTTCCATCTTTATTTCAGCAACGCAATTTGCAGTTGTGGTGCCTCTGTTTTCCTTTTCACCCTTTGCCTTTCCTGTTAATTAAGCTGTACATTCTCCATGGACAGAAGTTATAAATGTATACCACACGTAAAAAACCATGAATGTGAATATGACTGGGATGCATTTCACCAGATGTTACTTTACTAATAAACCCTTGTGACTGCTTGCTTTATCCTCCAGAGCTTTGTGTTTAAGGAGATCCCAGTTTGCCTTGTCTCCCCTCTTATCCAGTGTCAGGGTGGTTTGATTATTCCCCCAGGTCATGGAAGACCCCAGTTCAGATCAGCACGTTTGTCTGAGCAGACTGACATTCTTTCTGTCACATCTGTAAAAATCATGACATCATATGACATTTGAAGATGGGTTTCTTAACATGCTCTGCTGTTAATGCTGTCCTCAATGACAACAGGAGCTTCAATTCCAATCAACAACAAGGCCGCTGTATTTCTTTTAGTGTTGCTTTTTTCCTTCTTGACCCAGTGGAGTTAAACAGCAGCTGCTGAAGTGGGGCAGAGTATTCCTTTCCTCTATTTCCAAGTCACCTCAGACAGCTGAGCGATCTGAGCTACATGCCTTATCAGTTAGTAAAAAGCCAATGGCAGTGCTTTTTGAATTATTTCTAAGTGTTTCTTCAGGCACAGTTACGTCACACATTTGAATGAAAGTTACAAACAGCTCTGAGTTGCCAGAAATCTAATTTCTTCAGCAAATAAATTCTTTCCCCTCCCACAAAAGAAAAAAAAATCACTGCAATACTCTGTTCCATCACTTTCATAGCTTTATGGAGAGAATGACTGAATTCATCAACAAAGCATGTTGGAAAGAGACAGATTCATCTAGGGGTCAAAAGCACAGCATTTTGTATGAAATAAACAGAAATTACCTAAACAGGTAAAGGTTAAGTCAAGAAATGGGCAGTCTCTGTCAATGAGTGTCGCAGTGACCCGTGCTCTGCGTCGTTATCCCCGGCTAGCTCTGCACGGGCAACGCGGCATATGGGGCCGCCCCCGTGTCTCTATATTGGAGACTGGGTAGAGGCTAGGGAAACAGAGCGAGCTCTGCCCCCTATATCGGGCCGTCAGCTGTACCCGGGACGATGCTTCGAGGCAAAGAGGTGAAGGAGGGGCCAGCCACACCAGTAAGTCTAGACAGTGCTTTATCTCCCCAAAAGGGGTCTCGTGACACTGAACCTAATAAAATGGAAGACACACACTCTTAAAGGGAGGCGGATACAATAGGCGGGGAAAGGGTACAACCAATGAGGGCACGCACAGGGAGGAGTTTAGGGAGGGAATAAAACTATACACAACCAATAAGGACACATGACAAGAAATGACATTAGGAGAAACCAATGGGGTAATGGGAAATACAGAACTCCCTGGAAGGAGGGGGAGGGTTCTAGGGAGATGGACAGGGGCTACAGGAGGGGTTTGGGTAATAGATAGGGAAAGTGCTGGAACAAGGGGAGGAATCCACGTGATGGACAGGGAGATAAGGGAGCGGAATGACCTTAAAAGGGCAGGCAGGGGAAGGACTGGGGCTTGGGACCCACCAACTGAGGGGAAAGAGGGGAGGGAATCAAACCATCTTAAAAATAACTATGGAAAATAATAAAAGCGCACCGCAACAAATGAGTTCAGGATTACAGGTTGCCCATGCACTTGAAGAGGAAATTCAGTGCCTAAAGGAGGCAACAAAATATTCAAGTCATCAATATATGCAGAAGAACTGAGGCCAGGCCACATTAAAAATGATAGAAGATTGGGAATTAATTCAGCAACCACAAATGAAAATGAATCCCAAGGGAAAAAGTTGAGTATGAGCTATAGGAAGTTACATGGTGGAAGACATTTTTATTGACAAGGTCCAAAATCATGACTGAGGAGAACAACATGGTAATTTGACTTTGAGAGAGAGTTAACTGTGGCACTTTTACCATAATGAAGAAGGCAGATTACGGGAACTTCAGAGAACTGAATTCTCAACTCTGTGACATATCCTGACAATTAAAAGACTAACTAAACAACTATAGGAAGAAAAGAATTAGAAAAGAAGTTCTGAAGCTCTGTGTTTTAATTTTTTTCTTCCCACTTTGGAGCCTGACAAAAAAATGCATTATTAGAAATAAATAAAAGCAGGGAATGAAATGACTTCCCAGAATAAACTGTAATTTATAGAAGGAAAGTAAAATGTCTTCTCTTCTATTTAAAAACCCCTGCAAACCAGAAATGCACAGAGTGAATGGATTTTGAGATATTCTTAGTGAAAGCAGAAAGTCACTAACACATCTGTAATTGCCAGGGGGCCTATTCTTCATAAAAATTTATATTCTCAGGATGCCCATGTCATCACAACCTATTACAGGCAAGTATTTTACTCTTTTGCAAAACACCTGCTTAAATACACAACATAAGTGGCTGTATTAAAGTACTTATCTCTGAATATGGAGAGGGCTTCTTTTTGGATATGTAAATATTCCCTTAAAAAAAATACAGTAGTAGAGTGACAAGAAGTTTCCATTATGGTTCAAATTAAAATAAAAGAACACCACAGTACCTTAAAAGTAATTTTCTTTGTTTCTTACTTTATAGACCTTATTTTTAAATATAGACCTTACTTTATAGATCTTACTTTTAGAAGGAGTCAAAGGAGAAATATGTTGGAACTCAATTACCTGTGCTAGTGAACCACATGCAGGTATTTAAAAATAGATACCTCTCACAGATATCCAGTCTGAACCAAGTGCTTTCTTATGTGAGCCTCTCATATCTCATTAACATTATAAATTGCAGCATGCACCTTTTCATGCTGCTGGAAGAAGCAAAAATGGTCAATAAAAGACTAAATGTAACTCAGTGACCAGTAAAATTTTTTCTGGTCACTCAAATAGCTTTCTTTGCTTTACCTTTGTTGAACAAGTGAACAGAGGTCAAGCATCTACACCTCAGTCACATACACCTTGGTTTACCTGGATGAAGCACCAAAAGATGAACCCTGGAATTTTGGTGCATCATTATGAAAGTGGCAGAGGTCGTCAGAAGGGAAACAAAAGCTTGAGGTATCAGTAAAGATTATTTTGACTCGACATCAAAATCCTGTGGAAACCACATGGTTTAAAAGGCAGATGAACAACCTTCTCCAAATATCTCAAAACCTCTCTAAAGTCAAACATTTGCTCATCCTTACTGGCCAATGAAGGCAGGAGGCAGCAGGTAGATACCATTAAATGCCAGGAACTCAAACAGCTTTTTCCACAGGTGTTCCAATCCTTATCCAATATGGAAGAGAAACAATTACCTATTTTTCAAAGGCAAAAAAACCAGGAAGAGGACAACTAGAGGGATATGCTCTATGAAAAGAAGAAGAAAATATCTTACTCAGAGAATTCCTCTCTATTTCATTTTGTTTCAAGGTATGTACAGCTATCATGAAACCTTTTACAACATCTCCCACAGTTATTGAATGACTTGTATTTATAAACCTCCATTAATTCTCGTCCTGGTCAAATTGCTTACTAATTTCTTCTATATATCAATATATCTATATAAATCTATGTAAATATTGTTCTTGCAACAGCACTGCATCAAGTAAACATTAGTATCACACTAAAAAGATTTTTTTTCTTGTGACATTGTAATTTTCTTTATTGATATATTCCTGACTTGAAATGGCACATTTTCAGTAGAATTTTCCAATTGTATTCATGTATCCTTAATATGGTTCCAGTTGTTTCAGAGTAGATGCTCCTTATTGACTTACTAGCATGATATTTTTGATAAGGTGTTCCACTACTAAAGATAGGAATCTTTTTCAGGAATCACACACTTTCATTTGTGCATAGGAATCTCTGATCTATATTTACAGTAGCTTTATAATTTAACAGATGTTTGGACAGTTACAGTCCCCTCTGGGACAGTACTGTGTGGTTTTGAACTACTCCAGAGTTGTTCTATGAATATTTTTCCTCACTCTGTTATAGTCCTGGGGGTCTGTAACAGATGCTAATTGTAGTTTCTTCTTTGTTTTTTGATAATCTAGTCTTACCCAAATTATTCCACTGCTGCCCTCATCATTATTGAATTGTATCTTACTGATTTTCAAGGTTTCAAGCAATAGATAAGACCACATTATCTACAGCTTATACACATACAGCATAGCTTAAAAGTTTCATATGTGCATATGGAGATGGTGAGAGCATTCAAGAAATAGGGGCTTTTGGCAGAGAACATCCCACACCTCCTGTCCTTTCAGAAATATGCCTTGGAATAATTAGCAGCTCCATCTCAACTTCCCAATTTGCCACAATGCTCTCAGATATTATGCTGCTGCTCCACAGTTTTCAGAGGGGCTTATCATGCTGCATGCAGATCTGTTCTCTGAATCAAATGCTTTAAGACATTAATAGCATGACCTTGAAAAATTTTTAAGCAGTTTATATTATGTGAAGTTTGCCGACTTGCACAGGTGAAGATGCCGCATTTTGTAACAGCACACATAATGCGCCCATGTTCACCACGTAGTGACATGTAGCCTGGGACCCTGCCAGAGTAGCCAGCTTCCTTGGTTCAGAGAGAATGGAAACCTTTCACAAATAACAGCCATAATAAATGCTCAGGTTGCACTTCCTCTTTTAGTTTAGTGGAGGCAGAAGGCAAAAACTATTTTGATAGAGTAGCAAATATTCCAATTCCAGAACTTAAGACTCCAGTGGAGAATGAGGAGGCAGACAATGCTATCTATTTATAGTACATTTTGCCTGAATCCCTTCTTTTGTACACAACAGCCATGGTCTTTCATGCAGAACCACTGTAGATGGACAGCTGTGTGTCTAAACATCTGTGATGAACAGAACTCAGATGGGAGCTTAAAAAAAGAGAAAACGGCATCAACATATTCATAAGTTGGTGTGTGAACAATGAAAGCACATATTGTAGGTCTGAAGGAAAAAGGCAGAATCAGCTTGTAAAAAAAACCCACGAAATTCTCTAAGAAATTCTTTTTGCAGATGTCAGCATAAGCTTTTTGCCTGATTTAGTGTAGCAGTAAACTCAGGAAGGGGACTAAAGAAATTGCTTTGACCAACCAGGAGTTTCAAGGAGGTACTTACAAATCTGAAAATCAAAATTTGATCATAACTCAATCCAGAAGAACTATAACACCTCAAAAAAGAAAATAAAAGGGGAAAAAAGGTAAACTGAATCAGCTCTGACCTGCTTGGGTATATTAGATCAAGATCAGCCTAAAGCTGAAGGCACACAGATAATAATCTCTGACCCTCCCAAGGTTCCACCAGTGTCTTTTACTAGCTTTCCATTTGTCAATAAGGTAAGTTTGATGCTTTTAAAAAAAAAGAATAAAACAAAATTAAAGACCCTGCGTTGCTGACCAGACATCAGCCTGAGTATTAGGCTTTTTTGTCCTCACTTGTACTGATGCTAACTTAATTTTCAAGTAGCTCTAATAATAACTGGCAGAAGTGATAACATATGACTTAAAGGATGTTATCAGCATCTCTCTACTCTAGAGAATCATAATGAAGCATATAGAATGTACCTTCACCTGAATTTGATCCCTATTGTTCATTTAACGGTTTACATGGTTTCTAAATCTCATAAAATTTTCTTTACATTAAAACACATTGCCAAAGTAAGATAGAAGCTCTCTTCTCCTTATCTCTCTTAAAAGAATATAAGTGGTGGTCTGAATAAAAAAAAAAAAAAGACCCTTGTCTTTCAAGTTTCCCTTCTCTATTCATAAACAGTTTCCTGGCATACCTAGTGATATTTCTTCCAAGAGAGACCAAAACCCCACTAGCTTCTATTTTCCTTATAGGAATTTCCAACAGTCTTCAGCGGTTTTGACATGTGCAAAAATGATGGGATACTGTAGACTCCAGCACAGGCATACATTTGAAGAATATATTGCACCAAACTGCATATGCCAGTACATTGCACAGTTTCCACTGCAGTGGATATCTGCTGTCTCTTTTACTGTAGTTTCTCACATGCAAGAACAAGTCACAGCTTCTAGAGTGGAAAAATATAAAACTTTCTTACCTGAAAGGCAGGGTATTATAATTTTTGCTATTTTAAACTGCATGCTTCTTTTCAATAATCAAAAAATCCAAACTCACAGTACAAAAGAATTGTGTCTTATAAATGCGTGCTCCCTAAATGACCTTAAACTTTGAGAAAAAGAGGCACAAAATCATTGCTTCCAACTGTTTAACTCACCATAAATAAAAAAGGGGTTATCACAGGGTGGTAACTGTGAGTTATCTGCAAACAGACTAATTTTCTCAAACATATTTGTTATTCAAAATTAATGTATACATTTCTGTGGGTGGTTCCTATCTTGATCCTAAATATGAGAGCAGTCTATTGTAGACAAAATAATGAGGGGATATAGGTCACACATTATGTATCAGAGTCCTTAAGCAGTAATCTCAGCTCCAATATTATGAGCTCCAAAGTTACTTATTCACATCTTCTTGCCTTCTGGGATTGAGACAGTCTTGATCGATAAGAGATTTTAACTAAGGAATTATAGAGTAGTAGTCCATATTAACAGAAAAAGGAAAATCTGGCAAATGACAATAAAGAAGATATGCCAAACAATCATTCCTTTATTAGTTACCACTAGTATCTAAAGTCTTTCCTTTTTCCTCACCCTCTTGACAGATACTGACATGATCCAAATTTTTCTTAGACTCTTCTGTGAATCTTCAAAGATGGAGAAATGACTGCCTATAAAAACTGTAGTGGTCTTTACTGGAAGAAGTCTGAGAGGGCAGTTCGGGAAGCCACTGCTATGAAAAGATTTTAGTCAGTGTGCCTTCCTGACAGGGCTGGGCTCCAGACAGCACATCCAAACATTGCATTCTTTGGGCAGAGGTCAGCATCCCTCTTCCCTCTTTAGAGCAAAGATACATCTGTCCTTGCCTGAATATGGGGACAAAAACATCTGTTCATTGATAAGCCTTATTTCACATCATCCACACTCGTAACTGAAATAGAGGAAAGCTGCAGTGGACTCAGTCTGAAGCACAGGATGGTTTCTGTCATACAGTACTGTGCCCTGCCTTGGAAGTTTCCATAAATTGACCAGACAAAACCCTAAAGAACTTGATTACCCTTGCTATGGTCAGGAGGTCATACTAGAGACCTCCAGAGGTTCCTTCTAACTTAAATTTCCTGTGACTCTCATCCACACTGGTCTTGTAACCAGTAGCAAAGATTTTTGTTCGGTGATTGCAGATATTCAGAAGAACACTCACTTTTAAGAGGTAGAATTAATGAATATAGCAAATAGATATCTGGTTAACCATACCAAAACATGACAGACTTAGAAAAAATATAAATGGGAATTCAAAATGAGAAACATGGATGTAACTGCAAAACGACACATTTATTGTTGTTATTATCATTGTGCTAGAATAGGAAGGCATCTTTTTTTCAGTGAGATTCAATGACTTTTCTTAGAAAGGGGAATCGTTTAGATGAATAGATCTAGGCTCAAATAAATCATTAGATCCCAAAATGATGACAACCTACTGAGCTCATGCAGGTGCCTGAAACTTGTTTGTGATTCTAGTGTATCTGAAGTCAGGAGGGAGATGAACAAGCAATCAATGAGTATTATGACCCTAGCATAAGACCTTGCTTAGAACAGTCTCTACAGACATGGTCATGAAAGGTAAATTTTGACTAGAATTTTAAAAAAAAGGTATATTAATATGACAAAGCAATGAAGATGTCACTGTTTAAGAAGAAATACCAAAATGAAATGATGGAACAATAGGGGAAGGACTACAGGTCTTGTTCATAAATCTAACAGCAGACATACAATAGGAAGGAGAAAAAATCCCATCTATTTAAGGCAAAGCATGAGAATAAGAAAACACATCTATAAAACCAAGATGACCAAATTTAATCTGGAAACTACCATGTTCCTCTCTGCTTCAGAAATCAGATTCCAATGAAAATTTTCGCAGAATCACAGAATATGCTGATATAGAAGGGATCCATAAGGATCATCGAGTTGAACTCCCAGCCCTGCACAAAACCATGCTCAGAAGTCACACCATGTGCCTGGGAGCATTGTGAAAATGCTTCTTGAATTCTGTCAGGCTTGGTTCTGTGACCACTTCCCTGGGAGGCCTGTTCCAGTGCCCAAACACCCTTTGGGTGAAGAACCTTTTTCTAATATCCAACCTAAACCTCCCCTGACACTGTTTCAGGCCATTTCTTTGGGTCTTGTCACTTGTCTCCACAGAGAAGAGGTCAGGGCCTTCCACGTCTCTTCCCCTTGTGAGGAAGAGTAGTGTGTAGACTGTGATGGGTTCTCTCCTCAGTCTCCACTTCTCCAGGCTGAACAGACCAGGTGACCTCAGCTGCTCTTTATACAATTTACTCCCAAGGCCCTTTAGCATCTTCCTTGCCCTCCTTTGGACATTCTCCAATAGCTTTATGTCTCATACTGTGGTGACCAAAATTGCATATGGGACTCAACATGAGGCCACACCAGTGCAGAGCAGAGTACTGGGCAAAGGGTGCAAGGGATAAAGGGAAATTCATGTGGTCTCAACACTGAGGTTGATAACCGTCTCAGTGAGATTGCATTATGATGTTGCTTATTATAAGAACATTGAAACCAACAATCCCAACAATTCCACTGGTAATCTTATACTCCTCCTGACAGACTGCAGTCATGAGGACCAGAAGGGATTATCTCCTCTCTTAGCTGATTCTGAAAACAGAGACTCTTTAAACATGGAATTTCATTTCAGGACTTGAACGCTTTCCGGGTTTTTCCCTGGCCGAGCTCACAAGCCAGAGGCAGTGCAGCCACGTCTCCAAAGCGTCCTCGCCGCGCAGTAGGCAGCAGAGGAAACGCAAGGGAGAATCTCAGAGCCGGGTGGGAAATGCGCTTTTTTCCCTCTTCGGGCAGCTCGCACCAGGTAGCCTGATCTATGGCAAAAGCGTCCCAAGAACAAAGGAGGCGGGAAGGGCTCAGTCCAAGAAGCTTTTAATCCGGCGAAGTCAGGAACTAGACTGGCGAATTCAGCAACTAGCCTAGCGAATTCAGCAATGAGACTGGCCCCGAGATGGGCGTGGAGACCCTTTTTCAAGGGGGGCGGTAACAGAACGGGAACCAATGAGGGACAGGGAGAGGGGAGGACACAGCTGGAATACAATCCAATGAGGGAGTTTGGGAGGTGGAGTTGTAACACAGAACAAATGCAGAACCGAACTTAACAGAACTTTCCAGACCAAGGGGAAGAGCAATCTTCAGGGTGCCACCCAGTGGGCTGCGGCTTATAATCAGGCTAAGCCACCCCCACAAGGACTGGTGTGTATCTGTATATTTGTATCCATCTTGCAAACAAATGAGGAGGAAGTCAGGAGAAACAAGTTAATGTGTAAAGAAATGCACACAAGATACCAAATTTCAAAAATGCCAGAGTAGGACACTTTCAAGGATTGCTAGTATCACACAATCACAAATGAAAGAATCTTATTTTCATTATTACTTCCACACACATCAGATTCTGTAATTATTCTGCTTATTCTTTTTGCAAAAGATTCTGTTCAGTAAATCCTTTGCATTCCCTACTCTTTTTACTGTTATGCATGCTTTACTGAGGTGAATGGAAGTGGATGTGGAATTTAAATAAAATTTGAGTAACATTTTTTCCACTCCTAGATTTTGGAATTGCCTTTCATTCATGGATAAAGGTGAGGTTATAGGAAGGTATGTCAATATCTTATTTTTCTCCAAGAACAAAGAACATGTCATTCTGTGCAAAGAACACAAAAATTCTGTGCAAATGAAAATGATAATGTTAAGAGAGCTGAACAGAAAAATATTTGGACCTTCAAAGCATCAGATGTGAAGAATCAACCACAGAAGTTGGTTTTATATTTGATTTTTTAAATTTTTCTTTTTGGGAAATGCAGTAGTCCATTTAATATTATTACTAATATTATTAATTATTGTTATTCTTAATTCAGAAGAGAAAACTGCAATCATCTGCAAGTTTGCTTACATCTTCCAAACTTCTCTGTTGTGCTGAAGGAAGAGGAGTCCAGATAGTGGAGTATAGCTTTACGTGTAGATCCATCAAAGATTAGCTTGATTGTGAATGGCAAAGGAAGCTCAGTTTGATCTGCCTTCTAGTAAAGAAAAGAGGACACTTGTGCAGAAACATTTTAGTGTAGTCAAAGAGCCATAAAAAGTTACAAAAGATAAACTGTGCACCATAACTGCTAGTTTATGATTCAATATGGGCAGTCATTTTGGGATTAGGTTCTCCTCCCGTATCTTTGAGCAAGGTGCATCTAATCTAAACTTGACCATTAGAATCAAGGCAGGATCAAGCCTTGTTTCTCTTAAGAACTAAGGTTCCTGTAGGTTCTCTTTAGACATAATGCACTTTCAGAGCACAGTTCATGTAATCTAAGTATTTACAGAGGAATAAGTATTGTGGTAGACCACCAAATATTCTCCAGTGTCTACAGAGTCTAGACACCTAGCTTAAACCCAATGTTGAGATACTGCCTCAGTGTCCTAAGGTTCCCATGAAGTATGCAATCTACTATGCCAAAAAGTCACTTACAAGTCTACAGTCTTTCATCTAGTATTTGTCTTTGCACACTGCTCAGCACCCTAGATGTTCAGAGCTTTGTCCTGATAAAGCCAGGGCAAAATTAGAGTTGCTATTGTGACACATTTTAAGTATAATTTTTGCAGTTAAATGAGGTAACATTGCCCAAGAGTCAAAACTAAGACATGACAGGAGACAGGCTCTCAGGCATACAAAACACTCTTATCATACAAAGAAACTCCAATGACAGGGGAGCTGAAAGGGATTTCTAAGAAATTAAATCTAAAAGGAAGTGCGATAAAATTTCTGTTGTTAAAGCAACCTGTAACTTCGATGTACCAAGAGGAGGTCTGAAACATAATGAATCAGAGATCTATTTCTCTTGATATGAAGGTCAATTAAAAAAATTAAGCTGCTAGCATGCAAGTGGTATGCAGAAACCAATTTATAGAAGTCTTCAAGATCAAATGCCCACCTTGGTTTCAAGCACTCTTAAAAATTACTGATTGTCAGACTTCTATTGAAGTATTCTATTGTTTTTATTGAGCAAAACCTATTTAAAACTACATAAGTTCAAAATAACAAAGTAAATACCCAATGAGCTTAAATATTAAATAATACATAGTAATACCTTCTGATTAAATAACCATTTTGTTCAGTGATTACATTCAGTTTCCCCAGTTGGTAATTATTGATTACAGGATATAGTCATTTGTTTCTGCTAACCACTTGCCCTTGTAAGTGTAAACATCAAGGACAGGGCTTGCATTCCTCTATTTTCCATGGTACCAGGCTGCTATATATGTAGGACAATGACCCATGACACAGTAGTAATATACCTTTCGTGCAAAATAAAGAGTTTGCATTCCTGAAGTTGTTTTGATACTTGGGATCCTTTCTCTCTCCTTCTTGCAGGCTAAGTTTTCATATGAATACTAGAGAAATCATGAATACTAAATCTTAATAACTGTGATAATTTTACATAAATAATTACATTTTGCGGCATTTTGCTTTTGTCATTTCCATGTACTTTAAACAATAACCAAAATTTGCTTTTTTCAATTCATTGAGCCACTAAGACATCTCCTGTTAAAAGATAAGAAGAAATAACAAGAAAAAAATATGCAGAGGTCTACTTGACATGTTACAAAATTTGGATGCCCAGGTCTTTTTTAGATGTTTTCCTGTAAGGAATAAGATTTCACTCAGTTGTGGTTTCCTGTGTATAACTAATTCAATCCCATGTGCCTAGTCATACGTTCAGACAAACTTTGTCCGGAAGCAACACTAGACTGCTCTCAGTGGTTCAAAAGCATTCTCTTTTTTTCAGTCACTTATTTTTTTTCCATATGTTTTGAAATATAACAGCACAGTTCAGTAGTCCCCACTGTATATTTGCAGCAAGGGTAGGGTGGTGTATAGGAGCACGCAGATACATGTTCAGAGATGTTGGTGCAGACTCACAGCCCTTCAGTGATGAGAACAGACTTTCTGATAGTTGAAAACATCTCTAAAGACATTTATGCAAGAAGTTATGCTTTGCTTCAGCTACAGTTGAGGTTGAAAAGTGATTCTGCAACTTTCTGTCTCTCAGTTTCTTATAGACCCCTGTTTTTTTCCAGAAAGTGTCACTACCTTTCAGTTAAAGATGCTTTCTAGCCAAGATCAGATGAAATCTTTTGGTTCCTTCCATATTCTACTGCTTATTCTTTGGATAATTTTGTCCTTTCTTTGCACCTTCTGTCTCATATCTTTAATGTTTCTGAATTGCTCTGAATTTCTAGCATGAAAGAATATTATACTGAAGTTAAAATTATTTCCTGTATATCATTTTCGTTATGAAGCTCTACCCATGCAGAATAAAATGAAAATAGTATGTATGCTTTCTTGTTCTTGACATGAAAAACCTATTTCTCAAGCACAACGGTGATTGATAAATATGATTAATAAAATGGTTATATTTCATTTATTTTGAGTGATAGATAACCTGGTAAAAGTTTTCCATAAATAATACATTAAAAAGTCATAACACATAACATCTCATTAGCTGATGCTTCTAATTTTATGCCTATCTGAAATAGTATGCTGTCTCATTTTAAATCTCTAAATACATACAAGGTTGAAAGCTTCCTATAGGTTGTACTTTTTAACTGCTTTTCCAAACCTACTCCAGAATTTTACAGTGGCTGAAAAACAGTCATATTTAAATCAACTAAAAACAGCAACGGATGATAATTTATAATCTTTAACAAATGCAGCTATTTTTAACTACTAAAATATCTTTATCTTTAAAGCAACCGAGATTGATATTTTTCCTAATACAGAACTAAATTTTATATTTCTAGTACTGATGTTGCTTAGTTCTTATTATTCAGATCTATTTGGACAATGTCTGCAGTACGTTTAAGTGTCTATGTACTTCCCTGAAATATGGATGGAAAATGAATCTTCATGCTGAGGAATCCACAGTGAACTTGACTGACCACAATCATTAAAACAGGTGGAGTCGTGATTGTTTGTATAAGGCAAAGATCTACCTCATTTTTTTAACCAAAGTGGAATTCAGCTGAATTTGAGCAAAATAATATCAACACTATCAATGGAAACCTATTGTAGGCATTCCTTCAGAGAGGAATGAGATGCTTTCCTGGCCAGGGAGCCCTCAGTGCCATTGTGGAGGCAGGTGCCTCTACCACATCCCAGTGTACTTGATCTTTGAGGTTTGACCATTTGCCACAAGTTGTTACTACATCCATCTTCTACATGATGTGGCCGAGACATAATCCTTTTTCGAGTAGGGTATAATTAGCATTAATTTTAATTACAGTCACATTATTCTACGTGGCCTTGGGAAATTGCCCTACTCATATCAATCTGGACTGTTGCTATAAGATTCATTCTGCCAGGTTCATCAGTGCTAATTCTCTCTCACCTTTGCATCCTTTCTTGGGCTTGCTATTGACCGTTGCACTAAATATAAATTTACACTCTCAGATTGCCTTACTGCCAAACCTGGGATTCTTTTTTGTTTTTATTTATTACTGCTAAGAGACAAGAGTTGGTAAATCACTGATGCAAACATCCACTCTCTCATTTGTTAAACTTCATTTCAAGCACCAAGGTGTTGTTTTCCAAGATGTTTATTTCATTTAGACTAAAGAGGATCTCTCTGGAAGAAGTATTTAAACTGATTCATTATTTAACTTTCAATTTCTCATTAAGTCAGCTTCTACAGTGCATCTTACAATCTTGATATGTTCACAGGGTCTACTAACTATCACAGTATCTACTAACTATCACTGCTTGCTTCCTTGCACTTGGTTTTTTGAGTCTATTTCTATTGTCCTCCAGGTCTCTGGGGCGAGGGCAGTCTGTCCGATCTCTGTGCACCACCTGGCACTGTAGCATCCTCGTCCCTTTGGCACTATGTAGATGCAAACAATAAACAGCAACGGCCATGTAACATTTCAAGAGGTCAGATCTGAACCATCAACAGTTTCATGGCACAGTGCACCCTGCAGTTGCAGTACTCCAAATATCAGGGTTACAAATTTGTTTAGCATTCGTGGATCCCAGGGGTTGGATCCAGTCTGTAGAACACTTCCATGTTGTGCTTACCAAATATTAATTCTTGCTATAATTGAAATGAAGAATGCAACCGCCATCTCTACCCCTGCCCACCCCCCTCCAAAAACAAAACTCAATAACCCACTCTGCCCATGAATTGGAAATGTATCAGCACACTGAACTCTGCTCCATGTATCACTTAAATAGTTCCTGATCAGTACAATGCAAGCTATACATGCCCAACCACCTGTTTCTTTAAAGAGTATTATATTTCCCTGGCAATAGACTTGACTCACAAATTTATAATCACACAGTTTTGAACTACTTAACATAAAATTTTAATAAAAACTACAGCATTTGTAAAGCATGTCAGCTTGAAAATAAAGCTAGGTATTTCAATAACACCCAAGTGCCCTATTTAGCATTTTTTGAATTGAACGTTTATTTCAAAATTTCTTCCCAGAGTGAAATTGCTTTTAGAGAAAATCATTAATAAGGAAATCAAAATGAAATATTTAAATTGCATTGAATAAAATCAGTTGGCCCAAAGCATTATGGGGAAAATTTCATCATTTTGTGAGCAAAAAATCTGCTTTTGCTAGTTTTTATTCCTCTGCAGGATAGAAAGGATTTTTTCTGCTTCGTTTTCATAATAGAATTTCCAAGAGAGATTTTCAGCCTTTAATCTAAAATCTCATCTTTTTCCCTTTTGCTATACAACCATATTTTATACAAAACACAATGTGCTGAATAGATTTCCCTCAGAGGTAATGCTAGACTCATCCAAAAATCACAAAACACTCATTCTTTATTAAGATTGATGTGACTATTTTGGGAATGGTGGTTATTTGGGGGAGGGGGACATGGAGGAATTGAAGGAAGTAAGAAGTTCGTTAACTAAAATAGGAAAGAAAAATGTTCAATTGAAACTAAACACAGAATTTTGATTTTTTTTCCTGCGCGAGAAGCAGAGTAAACAACTCAGGAATATTTTGTTTATATTTCTACCTATCCAAAATCAGCTGTGTTCATTTGGGCATTTCTACATAAAAACTGAAGGAGCGAGGAACCTTTTGTTTTCAAAACTGCTGGAAGACACATTTTCCCCATTATCTAAATATTTTAGATATTATACACCTATGTACTATGACAAAACAATTTAAATTTCCTCTTTTACTTGAAGCTGCAGAAATGTTCAGCTCCCAGGAGAAGGTCTACAAATGAGAAGATAAATTTTTCTATGATATGATGCTGGTAAAACATTGATGATTAAGACACTGTTCTGGGAGAAGGAGAAAACAGTTAAGACACCCTCTGTGGGACAAAATATGCATAAAAAGAGTTCTTGTTCATGAAAATATAACCCTCCTTTCTTCACAGACACTGGCCAGTATATAACTCTCCTTTCTCCATAGATACTGGCCAAGACTTTTCAGCACCTAAGAATTATAACTTTTTTTTTTTTGGAGAATTTACTGCCTAAACGAAAAAAAAAAAAAAAAGATAAAAGGAACAAGTCCTACGTCTTACAAGTTGATGTGAACTTTCTCCATTGCAAGTTTATTTTGGGCATAGACACTCCCACTCTGGCAATTAAGAACTCCACATCTTCAGTCTGATGTGTTCAATATTCAGCATGAAAACTCTAATCTTGATACCTCCTCTGGCAGCATGATCTAGTGGTACAAAATTACTGCAATGTCTATGAACTGTACTGGATTTGATTCTTCTAGAATGTACTCCCTGATTGAACTATAAATGGAGAGCAGCTAAGAGAGATTAATTAACTCTTCATTTCCTAACAAGGAAGATGTGTGATGTGAAGCTAAACATTTTCTGTAGAGAAATACATGCCAGGTGTTATTCTTCACGTTCTAAAAGGCAAACTTAAATATATGTATGTCTTCCTAGCAAACACTTTTCAAATAAAAACCAGGTATAAAAATACATAGATTTTAACCATGGATCCATTCTCAAAATTCATTGCAGATTGCTGTATGCAGGGGCAATAATATGTGTAACAAAATTCACGAAGATACAACAAGAAATATTATGGGAAACGTGAAGCCTGTAACTATCAGCCAAGAATTGATCTATATTACAGGTGAATGAACACTCTCACTTCTTTTCCATTATGTTCTGAAACTTTCCCTTCAATTCAGTTCACACTGTAATTTTATTTTTAAATTAATTTTGAATTAAAGTATTTTAATTATCCAGGTCTCTTTTCACATCAAACAAATTGCTCTTCAACATCTTCTTAAACAACTTGGACAGAAGACTAAAGGGATACTAAGTAAGTTTGCAGATGATACAAAGCTAGGAGTAGCTGTTGACTCCCTGGAAGGCAGAGAAGCCCTAAAGGGAGACCCAGACAAATTAGCAAGCTGGGAAACCACCAATTGTATCATCTTTAGCAAGGGCAAGTGCTGGATTCTGCCCCTGGGATGGAACAACCCTGGATGTACAGATTGAGGGACAAGAGGCTGGTAAGCAGTGACACGGAAAGGGCCCTGGGGGTCCTGGTCAATGGCAAGTTGATAAAGAGTCAGCAGTGCCCTGGCAGCCAGGAGGGCCACCCGTGTCCTGGGGGGCATCAGGGACAGCATGGCCAGCTGGGCAAGGGAGGGGACTGGGGACTGGGGATTGGGGCAGCCTAACCTTGAGTCATGTGAACAGTTTTTGGTGTCACAATATAAAAAGGACATAAAGCTATTGGAAAGCATCCAAAGTAGGACCACAAGAGTGGTGAAGGGCCTAATGGAGTTCAAGAAGCATTTGGACAACACTCCCAGGCACATGGTGTTGTATTCTGGATGTCCTGTGCAGGGCTAAGATTTGGATTCAACAATCCTTGTTGATCCCTTCCAAGTCAGAATATTCTGTGAATCTGTGATTATTTTGTTCCTATTGCTGGACTTTTATGCAGGATCTTGAACAGGTATTAGGTTGAACCAGATAGATCAATTTCATGTAAGAAGACATTAAACTACATGGCCTTCACCCAAAAGCTCTGAAGTAACTTAGATCTGAACTTACAGGACTTTTGGCCACAGTCTGTAAGCTACATTATGAAAGGTCACTGTGGCAGAAGACTGACAGATTGCCAAAGCTCCTCCCATCTCAAAAATGTCTCAAGAAATGATCCTAGGAAAGGCAGGATTGCATTCCAACTTAGGGGAAAAAAAAAAGTTTATTACAAGGGAAGGAGCCTGATTTCTGTAAAGAAAACACTACCTTGCTACCCTACTGCACTGAGAATGTCAGCAGAAATGTGGATGTACTTGCATTTTTAAAAAGTCCTTGACACCAAAGATTGTTAAAGAAATTAAACTGTGGCAGGATTGGTAGAGGGGATCTTTTATGGATTAAAAGCTGATTAAAGGATACGAAGAAAACGTCCTAACATAGACCTTTACAGACCAAATATTCTTTAATTTTCTAGATGGAAGACAGTAGGATGTTGTCCCATCTACTGTTGCTTGTGCTGCTGTTTTCCAATGTAAATCATCAGTGGTCTGGAAAAAGGTGTAAACATTAAAATCTCCAAGTGTACAGATCATACTTTTTTCTTTTTTTTTTGTTTTGAGCTGTGCAAATGTTGAGCTGAGCTGAGCTCTGCAAAAGCTTCCCACAAAAAAGAGTGGCCAGAAGGGTGGCAGCTGGGCTTTAGTGGCAAAATATAAGGTAATGCATCTGGGGAGTGCCAGTGCAGTCTACAAGATTTGGCATTCAGAATTGGTGGTTACAACTCAAGAAAGACATCTTGGTCTTCCATAAAGAGTTCTCTGAAAGCATTGGCTTGATGTGCAACAGAAGCCAAAGACGATGACAATGTAAGTTCAGCAGCGAATAGTTTAAGTAGGGCACTTTTTTTTAGGTTAAAAAACCTGGTATATCTATCAAAAATGAGAGAACTTATTTAAAAGATAATCAGAAACAATACTAAAATTTTGGGGGTTGGGAGTCTTTTCCCTTTTTTTGTTGTTTTCTGTGTTGTTCAATTAAATTTTAGCTTCCTTTAATGTTTATTTTCCTAGCAAAAAGACCTTCTTCTATCTCTCTTACAATATATATTCAGAAAAATAAGCACATATAAAAATATAAATGTATAGAAAATTAAGTCAACACATTAAAGAATCCTAAAGTGAAGTAGGAACAAGAAGTTTCTTATACCCATAAATAAAGTAGAATCCTAAAGAATTTCAATTCCATTTCTAAATGAAAAAAAAAATAAATAGTGAAGACTGTTCTACTATCTTCCATGCAGGGCAAAGGTAAAGACAATGAGATGGTAGGAAAGGTCAAGGAGGTTGATGACAAAGCAGAAAGCACAATAATGGGGCAACCCTGTTTACCTTGTGGATAAACGCTGCATCAAGGCACAACACAATTTAGACAGTCACACTTGGAATAGCTAGAAAGAGAATCCACAGCAGAAGTCGTATTAGTTATGAAACAAGACTTAGCTCAAAAATTTAACATCAAATAGTTATGGTAAAAGAGTGAGAATAACATGCTCAAATGCAATAAATGTAAATTCAAAAAAACCAGTAAAAGTTCATTAGAATGGTATTTAATATTATGTAGGAGGACAGCATGAAAATTAGAGAAGTAAAATACAGATGGTGGATGGTTTAAAGACATTATAGACATAATGTTGTAGTGAATATAAATAAAAATTAATATCATCTACTGAAATAAAAGATCTATACAAGATTGCACACACAAAGAGATAAAATCAAATAAAATCTATCATGAACAAATAAAAGCTATTTTTGTCAATAATGGGAAGTTTCAGGGAAGGGAAGTTTCAGGGAAG
>WEIT01008229.1:3971-30137 GCA_013389985.1 Dryoscopus gambensis | reverse complement strand
ACTCGCCCCGATTCTGGTTTACGACGGCAAAGTCGTTTAATCATCGCTGCGAGCGGAGGGCGGCCAAGGAAGCGGCCCGTGACACATGGGCACGGTGTCCTGCGGCGGGAGCAGGGCTTTGGGGGTGGGAAGAAGCCGGAGAGCGACAACAACAACAACTCGAAACCCCCAGCTCCGAGGGGTGCGGGGTGGGAGCCCGGCCCGGCCGCCCGGCTCGGCTCGGTGCGGGCACAGCGGGGAAGGGAAACACCGAAGCCATTGATCGGCCCTGCAGCTTTCATTGAGCCTCCCTCGCTGGGGAACGCCGGGGGCACTTTGGCCGCAGCTCCTGCCCCCACCCCCGCGCAGCTCCCCCGGGAACAGCTTCCATGGCTGCCCCGTGCTCCTGGCAGCAGGTTTATTCCTATTTTACCAACTGCAGCAGAGGGAGAAATGTCCAGAAAGAGATTTAAAGGGCCACCAGCTGAAGCAACTTGGCCAGAGCCAGTTAGGATTAAGTTTGGTAAAGTACCGTGCAGGGAGCAAATCTGATCGACATTAAACTCACCAACTCCCTGAACAGGCAACGAGGAGGCATCAATTCCAGCCACAAACGGTTAAAAATTACAACGGGTAACACATTCCTGGAACTTGTTGCCAGGGCAGAAGAGAGGGACATTGTTTTAACAGGTCTGAAACAGGAGATGCAGGGCCATCTCCGGATCATTTCTCATGCTCCCTCAGTTCCCTGTCACGCACCTTGTGCTTCCCCCACGGTGAGATCAGACTGTGTGCCACAAGGACAAATGGAAGGTGTGATGCTGATTTGCAGATAAAGCTGTCCCTGCCACGGCAGGGGGTTGGAACTGGATGATCTTTAAGGACCCTTCCAACCCAAACCATTCTGGGATTCTGTGGGGTGTTTCTTGCAATTAGAGACACAGAGAAAGGAGTTAACTCTTATCCTTGCAAAGGAAACAGTACTTTAAGACAAAATACTTGAAATTTGTACTACCTCGGTTGCAATCCTATGAAAAGAAATGTCCGAAGACACCATTTTCTTCAGCTTTCTTAAGAAACAAACCTGCTGAGCACGTTGGGACCAACATCATGTTTATTTTGTTTGGAAATAGCCAAGTGGTCTATACATACAACTTCAGTTTGTTTGATGCAGATTGGAGCCATGCTTACTCTGGGGATTTTATTCCATGGGAAGTCGTTCCAGGAGAGAGGTACAGGTAGAAATAAACCTCTCACACAGGTAAATGGAACCTAAGTTTGCAGCAGTTTGGTCATCAGCAAGTTTGTATTTTATTAATGAATCCAGATCTGTACTAACATGTTAAATTAATGGTTTGAATGCGTGTTTTCTTTTTTTCCCCCGACTTGTGACTGGAGCAGGTATGCCAAAAAGTCACTTGGGAACACTTACTTGGAACTTCGCCTTCATGCTGCTGGTGAATTTGCATCATAATATGGATGTGCCTGGACACAAAGTAAAGCAGGAGTGTAAATTAATAAAAGAGCACTGGGCCATAATTACAGGTCACACAGTGCCTGACAGAATTACAGAGAGACTTTCCCCTGGGAGGAGAGCCCTGTGTTCTCCCCACCAGAGTGACTTGCCATGAATGATCATTCGTGTTGGAGCCCTGCATGTCCATCCAGGCACCAGCCTGGCTCCCCTCCCGCAGGGAATTCTCTCACAGACCGTTCCCTGGTGTGCTCCTTGTGTTACTTAGATCTGGCTTAATTGTAAAATTTTTTTTACCGTTTCCTTCCTTTATCACTTGAATTAGGAATTTCCTGAGTGTTCGGGAAGTACCTGCCTTGTAAAGGCTGCAGCCACAAATAACACCTCACTATTGAATTTGAAAGCACTTAACAAAGCTGAAATTCAAAATATAACTAAGTTCTTCAACATCAAAACTGGGAAAAGAAACCAAAAGCTGTTGCTCCCGAAGATCACTGATCAACCCAGAGGCCAACAAACTTGCTCAGCTTCTCAAAATTTACAATGACAAGTTTTATACATTCCTAGGATTTTTCTTTTATAGACACACTTCTCATACAGGTGAGCTTTACAAATTTAACCTTATATATCAAGTGTTTACATCGGTGAATTTTTGTTAGGGGTACAGCTGGAAGTCACTTACAAATAAATACAAAATTCTGGGAAGTCCAAAGCAAACAGGAGGAAAAATTAGGATGACACAACACAAAAGGTTCTGTTGTAACCTGTGCAAGGTATTTTTATGGCCAGTCTGGGCACAAGATGATTTAGGATTTTGCAAACTTACTTGGAGAAGAAAGGTTTGGTAATGTTATGGAGGAGGCAGAAGCATTTATTATTCATTACTGCCATTTCAGCACACTGCTGAGCAGGTGGATTAGCAGTTTGTGTGGCTGCTTGAAGTCTCCAGCACGGCAGAAATGCTGCTTTTTGTTGAGGAACAGTGATGCTGCACAGTTCCTGGAAGGTCTTCAGCCACATTCCTAGAAGAAAATTAACCATGAGTGGAAGAAAATTGTCAGCCTGTCACCCCTCATTTCCAGCTGTGCATTTGTCACAGATCTGAGAATGTTCAGTTCAACAGTGGGTGATAAAAAAATATATTTTTAACTGTCTGCTATAATAGGAGTGACCATTTTGCTGTCATATGTTCCAATTACATTCAAATGTCTCTGGTTAATTTTTCTTAGCTCTTGTATTCTTTTCCAGGCAAAAACTGATGGCTAATAGAAGTCACATTGGGCCTAATTTATTTTCGCTGGGTGGGGATACCCTTTTTCACCATGCAGAAAAAAAAAACTTCAGTCCAACTGGGTGCAGCTCACCACCACTCATGGCCACAGTGCTGCTCCATCACACCCAGCCACAACAGGCCAGTTTTAGCTGTGACGCAAGAAAAATAAAATATCATGCAATGAGAAGCTTCCACCTCATGTTCAGCAAACACTTTTGCATTGCACATTATCTTTAACGTGAATGATCCTTGTATCCTGAAATTTTATAGTGAAAAAGATCAAATATTTTATGCAATTCAGAACAAGGAAATTAGTTCAGAATAAAATTTTGATTTATGTGCCCCTTCTCCCCATGTTTCTTCAGGAAAAGAAACCCAAAGCCTAACGGCAACAGATTGAAACTGAAATAAATAAACACACTGTCTAGCAGGATTATTCCCAGCCAGTTAAAGGTCTTTTCCAGATGATGACTACTTTATTTAATAGCAACAATTTAATCAAAAGTTGACTCAAAATAATTAAAATTCCAAGCTCCAGAATAGTTCTTTTAAATATAAACCAGCAACTTCTGCCAAGAAAAAAACAAAGGAGCTTCCTTCTGGCATGCCCGAGCACTCCAGCCAGGGTAAGGAGACTCAAAGAGGGAGGTGCTACAGAAGTATCCCTCGAGAGCCCAGTCCAACTGGGAACTGAGTCAATGATCTTTGCTTCAAGAAGCATAGAAGGCCCCAAAATACCATGGTAATGTGCTAATTTTGCTGTTTCCTAGTCAGGGGTAAAAAATGTACCCGTCATCGACCCTTACAAGTGAGTCAGGGCAGCAGTGCTGCTGCTGCTGCCAGGAAAAGGGCAAAGTAGGGAGTTTCCTCCTGGTTACTACCACAGACACTTGTCCAGGCCAGCAGTTCCCAATTATCTTGCTCCACCCCTTTCCCCTCCACAAATGAACCCTGTCATGCAGCTCCTGTCCTTATCAGCCCCAGAGCAGGAATCCTGCAGGCAAAGTGTGCTGCTTCCAATGCCAGGCCTGCTCCCGTGCCCCGAGTGCCCCTTGTGCCACTGCCAGCGAGGTGTGCCCCCCTCCCACCTTGGGAAACACGGCAGAGAACATTCTTGGCCTCCTGTGTTTATACAACTTGTTGCCACAGGATCCTTAGCGGAGCTTTGCATGGAGCAGGGCTGTCACTTGAGCCCACTGACCAGATCAGTGAAAGGTTCTGCTGTTCCCCTGCCAGGCACAGTGAAATCACCCTCGGCACCCTCGGCCTGCCCACAGTGCCCACCCTTGACCATGGAATCTGTCAGTGGAACAGGGAGATGGATGGTCACACCCCAGCTATGTGGCACCTACTTGCAGCCTCCCTGTGCTGACTGTGGTTCAAATGTCCAGCAATCTTCCTGCACAGCAAAACCAGCAAAACCATGCTCAGCATCAGCTGCGTCCTCAGCACGTTTCTATTGCCTGCAACAGTGCACTGCCTCAAAGCAAGGAGGCTTTGATATCCTTTGGGAATGAGCTCCCCAAGGTCCGCCTGTGTCTCACCACGTGCACGTGCTGACTCCATCAGGGTTGTGCAATGCCTCCAAAGTTCTTGTGTTAGAGGAGCTGCTGAACAGCCAGTCTTTATCTCATCTCACTAATGGTTTTATAACCTCTCTTGCATTCCAAGCTGTCTCTTCTCTGAACTGAAGGCTGCTGGCACAATCGTCTCTTTCTCACACTGATCAGCCCTGGGATCCACACAGAATTATTGCATCTCCTCTTGCAGACTTTCTAATCAGTTTCTCTCCGTGAGTCACCAGTGCTATCTAAAAATTCGTTACCTAGAAATGCAATCTTTGTGTTTTTTCTTGTAAAATTACAGGTGACTTGTACCTGAAAATGTCTTGCTCCTAGAAAGGTCATCTTTCATAACGGAGATCACTTCACTGCAACCAAAAGTTACTTGCTTTGTAAATTGGTTTTACCATAGATCAATTGCAATGAATAAATGTTTCCCTTTTTTTAATGCAAGAGCTGCTAACAAGATGTCTCTCAAGAAAATGCAACTAAATGCAATTTTAAATAGAAAGAATTTTGGTTCAGTATCAGGAAGGAAGGAATATTTCAAATGTTGCGTGCTTGCCAAGTGAAAAACATCTTGTGGTTAACCAAAAGTAGGTGCCCAGTTGGATTCACCATCTTCTACATAACAACATAAAACTGAATCCAGCAGTTGATAAAGAAACAAAAAGTACTTGCTTCCAAATGGGAAAAAAAGCAGGAAGGAAAATCACAACTCCCAGGTACTCCTTATCAATACACATTACAGAGAGAAAACCCATTCAGATTGATTTGAGAAGCCAGAGGGGGGATGGGGAAGGGAGGGCAACACTTCCCGGTCACACCACAGCCCTACAGTCACATCACCCCAACCTCAGCTGCTGCACGAAATGCAGTGCTGAGCTGAGTTCCAGCTAAAATTCATGCCTGGAAACAGCAACCACTGAAGCCTGTTTTCCAGCAAGCTCATGCCTGGCTGTTGACTGAAGTATTTTCAATGTTTCTGTCACAATTCTGCATCACGAGTTCACCCCTCTCTGATGACTGTCTGAAAACTGACAGACAAGAGAAACTTTAACTGAGAGGTGAATCTGGGGCTCTCTGTTGTGGGTTCTTTGATGCACAGGTTGAGCTCATATTGCATTCTTTAATGCAGCATCAGTCTGTGTATTTTCCCTGCTCAGAACAGAAATGATTGGTGTGTCCTACCTTTGAGAGCTCTACACTTGGCTCTACAATTGTAAGGGACAGATGAAAGGACACCTGGAGCAGCATGATCCCTAACAGACAAAGCTAGAAAAGAAAAATAATCAATAATACGTATTTCAAAACATCTGAACAAGTGTTCTTACCCTGTAGCTTGTGTTAAAGTACTTCCAGTGTTCAGCTTTATGAGCACACACAAGAAGGTGCCATCCCTACTGAAAGCTGCTTTTTCCATGGATTATTTCATTATTTAGTCCTGATCCATCTACACCAGCACTCAGTACCAGAGCAGCTGCGTGTGCACAGGGACACCACGTACAGGAGCAAAGAAACAATCTGAGTGGGTCTCACAAATACCAAAGGAAATGTTGGATTAAAAGAGGTTCTTTTGTGCTGTTTACATCAGTTTTCCTGCATCCCTATTTCATTGATTCATGTTATGAAAAAAGGCAAATCATATTTCCAGACTCGCTTCAATCCCTTTTACAGACAAGAAAAGCCCAGTTGTGCATTTCAGACCATCAAGAAAGTCTCTCTGTGCACAAGAGAAGACATTTTTTCCCCTCCTGTAACCAATTACTACAGAATTCAGCAAGTATCAGATATCTACCTAAGGATATCTAGATGAGGGGAGCAGGGTAAAGCTAGGAACCTTGCAGAACATCAGACAGCCTCACACAGAGGTTTGATGTTTCCCATTTTCGTTCAGAGAGGAGAAATGAGTCAGGCACACTTGACTCTGGTTTGCCTTTGGATCTCAGACACGTACTTTATCATTAAAATCATACAAGCATAAAAGAAGCAATAAGCATGTATGGATTATTTCTTTGCTAACACTTACACAAGGAAAGTTGGTCCTAAAGGGCTTGGAAAAGTAAAGCCATAGATTTACTCTACCTTTGCCACTCAGACAATGCAAGTGTTGCTGTGTTCTGATCCCTTTGTAGGCCAGGAGTCAGTGTGTCAATCAAAATTCTATTAATTAAAAAAAATAGAGCTGGACACTCCCAAAATCAGAAGATTTCCTTTTAATACTGATTTTATACTCATTGATTATTGTGGGGTACACTTGAAGAGGAAGCTTAGCAGTAAAATTCCCCCCCCCCTTCAGGGCTCTTTTGAGGGAAAACTGCCTAAATGTGTGCCAGTGTAGGGGTACAAATCCAGCCTTAAAAAGCTGAAGCAAGCCTTCTCACTAGTGACCAGAAGGGATTCCTCATATCTCTGTTTTCTGGAAATCATTCCTTGTGTTCACATTACTCCATTTGCTGCTCCAGCCTTCCCCTTTCCCTTCTCTTCCTGAAGATCCCATTTCTCCCCTTTCCTCCACATCTCTCATTGTCTTGTTCTCCTTACAGTTCCTACACACTAAAACCTTCTCTCAGTGGGACTGTAAGAGAGGGTGATCATCAAAACACGAAACAGCTTCTCCTTCCCACTGTTTGGATGTGAGCATCAAAAATATCCACAAGCCAGCCAGGTTTAAGCACACTAGAAATAAATTATTGGTGAGAGCAGGGGTCCTTTGAGCTCCTGCCTGACTCCAGGAGGAAAGCACACATCTGCTTCCTACCATTTGTCCCCTCCTATGCGCCACCATGCACATTGTTATGCCAAATGTTCCCATTAGTTTATGGATCTGTCATCACAAATGTCTCATCCCTGATTAGGCCAACTGATGCAATCTGTCCCTACCTCTCTTCCTGGGGCAAGGAGCAGAGTCTGTGTGTGCAGTGCTTTCTCTGAACAAGTCTAAATTTAAGCCCCCGCTGTGTTCTGCTCTTTTGTGATTTAACACACCTGATACTTCATACAGGAAACACCAGAAATATTTAACAATTAGCAAAAACATGGAACTGTTCTAAAGCTGCTTAACTCTCACCCATATTCCCTCAGTTCCTCAGGACAGAAGAGCTTTATCACAAGGCAGGTCTGCACTGGTGCCACGGCAGCCTCGCACCAACACTTTGGACCTCGTTCAGCTGTGCCAGGCCGAGGAAAGGCAGCAGGAGCTGTGTCTGCACCTGTCCGGACAGAGCCTGTCCCCGTGCTGCTACAGCCTCTGCAGTCAGGCCTCCCAAATTCTCCCAAATTCTCTGCGGTTCGGGCTGTTTTGACCAGGAGGTGAGACTTTGTCCTTGCGTCTGTCAGCCACGCCCTGTGAACTCTCCAAGGCTGTGGACACAAACACCAGTGCAGAGCTCTACTTTCTCAAAGAATACAAAACTAACTTCTGCCGGATTTTTTTTTCTTTTTAAAAATAAATCCATACTTACATTAAGTTCCCAGCCCCCCAGGTTCTACTTTGGCATATTTTATATCACTCCCACATTCAAGAAATACAAAACCTAACAAAAGTAAGAGCTTAATTGTACAGTACTATAGCAGGAAAGGAAAAATGTCTACATATAACTGCTTTCAGTGGCTCAGCAAACCTGAGCTGAGCCAACACTATGCTCCTCTGAAAAGCTTCTTTAAACTAAAATCCTTGCACAAACAAGTTTCTTCTTTGATAATAGATGAGTGTATTATCAGTTGATGATGGCCTATCTAGTAATATTAGAATTACAGAAGAGATCTATACCAATTTCTGGAGTAATCTCTAGTTCTGTTTATCCCTAAACTACTGCTCTGCTTTGCCTTCATAAATAAAGTGGCCAAACCCAAGACAAGCTAAATGCTTCACACATCAAAACAGAACCTCTGCTAAACGTTCCTGAAATGCACAGCAGTTTGCATGACGCGGGAAACAGAAGGGGAGCTGGAGCCGAAGCTGTTCCCGGCGCTTCCCCCGCTCGGGGTGTGCCCACTGCTGCAGGCACACGAGTGAAGCTGTGGGACACTGGGGCAGCACCGGCCGAGTGCAGGATTTGTCCATCTGCAAACAGAGCAAATACTTGGCCCCTCATGGCAGGGACCGCGTGTGTTATAACTCAGTTTCAGGTCAGAATCAACTCTTTCGTATGGAAACAACCCCTCTGTAACACAAACAAAAGCCTAACACAACCTCTAATTTTTGAAGGCAGCTTGCATGGGATGTGCACTTGCTCCTGAGGGTGACCTGCTTTTTATGTGCTGGATCGGTGCTTCCTGACCCGCTGGATGTTGTTCTGAAGAGTTTTAAGAGACGCTAAAGTGAGATGGCACAGACGGCAGGGAGGCACTAGGACCCAGCAGAGCTCAGGAGTGCCAAGGGGGGCGATTTGCTCCCCTAAGAGCCCGCAGCTCTGTGCCCTCCGTGCTGGCCCGCATCCTCCAGCCTCTGCTGGGAAAAAGGGGAAAAAATATCCACACTACTTTAACTTGTGTTAAAACATGGCTTTAAAATCTAGTTAAGCATGAGCAAGAAACAGTTAAGTTCACATAGGAAAAAAATTGGCTTCGGATCAGTAGGAGGAGGAGTTTGGCTTTCAGGGATTTTGAACGAGAAGTAAACCCAGGCTGTAGTGAGGCTTCCTGGCCGAGCCTGGCCGCCTCAGGGGTCCCCTCAGCAGCCCCAGGGTGGCTCCCAGCACCCCTGTTTAGCAGCCAGGGTCCCTTATTTCCATGGCTGGGGGGAACACAGCGAGCCAGCAGTGCCCCCCAGCAATCCCCCCACTGCCGCAGGCAGTTTTCAAGTCATTACGGGTTTGATCACCGATTTGACTTGTGTGAATTGCGAAGGGATTGTCTGTGCTGTAAAAGGGGGCCGGGGAGCCTGCACAGTGTCCCCGAGTTTGCCAAAGCCACGCTCCCAGGATGGCACTTGGTGAGATACATAAAGACCACGCGTTTTGAAGAGTCCTTTCAGTGCAACAGGTCCCAGAGGGCCTCTGCATTGCAGATTTATAGAATCACTGAGGTTGGGAAAGACCTCTGAGGTCAAGTCCAGCCTTTTAACCCCTGCAGACATGACCCCAATGAAGTTCAGGTCGAGACGTGGGGTCAGGAGCCTTGACACTGGGCAGAGCAGCACCAGGGGTTACAAAAGGCTGCTCTTGCTGCTCCAGAGGAATTAAAATCCTACCAGTAGGGATTCCTGCCAGGAATCCCTGTCTCACATACAGAATGCAACCAGAGCTCAGTGCTATCCACCATTTCACCTCCTGACTCGCTGCCTCTGCCCTCACACCAGTGTGACCAGATCTGTTAATGTTTGGAGGGTGTTTTTTCTAGAAATAACTCCTGTTACTGCTGAGCAGTGTTACCCTTTGAACACCTGCCTTCACCCTCTCCTCCCTAAGTAACTCCGTGGCTTTCACTCTCACATCTTCATTCCCTTCTCCCTTTCCAGTCATTAGCCTCTGCACTGGGTTGTTCTTTTGGGTTTTGTTTATTTTTCTTTTTTTTCCTCCCTTCTGTGATTTTGTGAGGACATGAAAGCCAGTGCATGAGGGGTTTACAGTAGAAATGGCTTAACAACCTGAACCTGACTTTTTGGTCTCTGATTTAGTGGTGAAAAAGGCAAGGCAGGACGTACACTCAGTAGGGCCAGAAGGAGGATGCTCATCAGCTGAGACACAACAGAGGAAACTTACACTTACTGAGACCCGAGCTGTTTAACTTTCCTGAGGTATTGAGAAGTGCTCTCCAGCACTGACTTTCTATTGCCTGTTTATTTCTGAATGAGACTCACATTGTGGCCATTATTTTGACTTCCCCATAATTCAGTAATCTACAGTTCCTCTCCTTGCATTAGCCTGGATTCTACTTTGAAAAAATACTTTTGGATATCAGAAAAAAATGGCCTGGGGAAAAGGGTTAAAATTTAGGCAGAGCTAATGTTTGAATGCTTCAGGAAGCATTTCCTTTCTGGTGAAAGAAAAAAAAGCACACAAAGAAATGACTTTTCTGCTTGCTTCTCTGGCTTAAGGTTTGTTTTCTACTTTTCCCAGTTTTCCAGGATTCCAATAGCCTTAAAGGGTTCAGCAGTACAGCTCTGTCCAGCTCTGTCTTAGGTGCAAAGAAAGTCCATTTCAGCCTTCCAGTACCTGCAAGGAGCCCACAAGAAAGATGGAAAGAAACTTTTTACAGGGGCCTGAAGAGACAGAACAAGGGGGAATGGTTCCAGACTGACAGAAAGTAGGTTTAGATTAGATATGGGGAAGAAATACTTTCTGTGAGGGTGGTGAGGCCCTGACACAGGAGAAGCTGTGCATGCCCCATCCCTGGAAGTGTTGAAGGCCAGGCTGGATGGGGCTTGGAACAACTTCGGAGAGTGGAAGGCAAGGGGGTGGGAATGAGATGGGCTTTAAGGTCCCTTCCAACCCAGGCCACTCTAGGATTTTACAATTTTGTGCTGGCTGTGAAGAGATCCTTCATGCCAAGGAACCGCTCCAGTTCTGGGAGTCCTTGCCTCAGCCACGCTCCCACAGCACAACCCCCAGAATGGTTTTGCTCACGAACACTACAGAGAGAAGCAGCCCTTCCTTGGCTGCACAGTGTTTGCACAGCAACTGGTATTTTTATGGGCACCAGAGCTGGTGCACATCTGTCACCTCTGCGGTGTCCCTGACGCAGGTGCTGGGTGTTCCCGGCGGGAATGGCTGCTCGTGTGGCGCTCCTGCTCCGGGATGGGCAGCACAGCCAGCTCCTTCCAGAGGCACCAGCCTGCTGCTCCTTCCTCACACAGCTCCTCTGTTCACCCTCCTGGAAGTTCTGGGCTGTGGGACAAAAGGGCTGTGTTTAGGAAGCAGCAGAAGAAAGATTTTGTCATTAACGCTACAAATGATGAGGTAACAAGTGGCATGAAATTCAATGTCTGTAAGAAATCAGAACCCCATATTTCCGGGTGTTCTGGACTGGACAGCAAGGTATGGAGCATTGCCTCTCCTCTAGGCCACATTCAGAGACTGACAGTCAATTGTTTCCATCTCTGCACCCTGTTTTAAAACATGGTGTCTACAGTAAAAGTCACAAAAATCTCACTTGAGTGTCTCTCTTCACTAAGGAGGAGATGTGTGTGTCTGAACATGGCCTCAGGAATCCAGAATTAATGAATATTTTATAGCCACATTTTAAGGACATGCCCATAAATAAGAGGCCTGCCTAACTGATATTTATTCAGAGCTGCTGCCTTAATAGGAAGCCAAGTTAATGAAAAACATCAGCAACTATAGCTAACAGGGGAAGGGGAACGGATAAATACAAAATGCACACAACTGTTACTGCAAAGTTTCACTGTGACAAGGAGAAGCACTACTTTTCCAGAGTTGGCAGCCTAGAACATTTTGATGTGGATTAATTTACCCATCACTAAAAATCTAATTAATTTACTACTCAGCTATTAGTAGTTTGATCAAAATATTAACAAAACCCTGTTAGTTACAGGAGGGCCCTGTAGCTCCCTGGTAGAGGAACAAAGGCCACAATTCCAACTTGGTTAGAACCTGGAGTTATGTGAGATAATTTATATTACCAGTGTTGCCTCAATGGTATTTGTGACCCTTAAACATCTCCCTTAACCTCCCCAGCTGGAAGGCATGGAGGAGGTTATTTCTGAGGGAGTAACACTTTTCCAGGCTGGGATCTCGGACTGATTATTTGTGAAAGGCTTTCATTTCACTGATAGGGTTTGATTAAACCTAACTCACAGTACAAGACTTTTTAGTCCATTCCTATGCACCTATGAAACAAACCTAGAAAACACACTCAGAGAGAATTTCTATACAGTAATTTGTAACAGAGCTAAAAAAGATTCTCAGGTGACACAAGAAGGGGGAAATAGGGAAAACTCAACTTCTCTGCTGGAGGACTATTTCTCAGGTATTTTCCCTCACTGACCACATGACAGACCTTGTTGCTGCAGACCAGGAACCTGCTTCCTAGAAAAGCCACTATAAATATGACATCACATTAATTGACCTTTCTTTTATTCCTCTGCCCGAGTGACATTACAGTGGAAAGTCTAAGATAATGTGCTCATTAACTTTTCCATTCTTTGAAGCAGTAAACTGACAAATTCAAGCAGAAGTATTTGAAGTAAGCTCCATTTATCTCATTTTTCCTGGGTTATCTGCTCAGCATAAGAGACAACTTGTTTCCCGCGCATGAAGCAACAATTCCATACCAAATACTAACCTGAAATGTTCTCTTCTGTACCTATTTCACCCTAAAGTGGCTCATTCAATCAAGGGAGGCTTTTAAGCAGATAGTGGAGCTGCAGCCATGACTAAGTGACAATAATGAGACCAGACAGCTTAAAACCTTGATATTGTTTCTGCCTCGTACCCAAGCCGACACCCCACTGAGATCCTTCCACATTTGCCTCCCTTTATGATACTGCAAAAGGCACAGCTCATCAAAAACAACAACATTAATGAGATTTCTATTGGGATTGCAATACATTTTTCTATTGGGACCATTTGGACACTACTATTTGCCTAATTATTCTTCTCCTAATTAATTCTGCTGGCAGTTGCAGATCTTCAGTTACATAAATACTCTCCTGTGTTTGTTCAATTAAGTGGAAAGATTCCTGTAACCTAATATGTTAACATTAGGATAAAAACAGCTGCGTAACCCCCACCCAACACAGAAAATCCTGGAGCTCTCTAAAGGAAAAGCCTATCAAAGCTCCTCAGACCCCTTATTTTTTCCCCTGTAGTTTCTTGTAATTTTCAAAAGTATATTACAACTATTTTTTTCCATCCTTCAGAGCTGGTAAAAGGTATTAGATTACCAGTGTGTAAAAAATACTATTTCTTTGGAGAGCTACATGGCAAAGAGCTTTACTACAGCTTTACTACACCAAATGATACCACTTAAATCTTTAAAGGTTTGAGGAATAAGAGTTCAGCACTCTGCTACATTATCCAGCACCCACACACAGAGCGGGAGATCACAACAAAAGTTCTCGTGTATTTGGTCTTCCTGGCATCCATTCCAGTGGGGACAGAGAGAACTCATTTACCCAACTCTTTGGAGGAGCCTGTAGCACTGCCAGTGTCAGCCTTGCCTCAGCAGCTCTGGCCAAAATCCACTAATAGGAGACCCACAGAAAAAATTGATTTCTCCCAGCAGGAAGAAGAATTTAATTGTGTGAAAGGACAAACTCTGTACAAGTGCCCACCCGGCCCATGTCAGTGTTCCCTGGCTGCTGCAGCTCCTGTGCTGACAGGCCGCTTCCCATCCCAAGTTCTCCTACCCAGACCACCCCTCCCACCTAACTTCAAGGTGCTTCAGACTTGCACCTTTCTAAAAAATAACTGTGAAGGAACATCTTCAGTAATTCCATGTTGGTGGTTTCTGTGCTTTCCAAAGCGTGCACAACAGCCTGTTTGCTTTGGCTTACGACTAGTGATTTACATTAAAAATTGCCTTTCAGGCCATGAATGACATGCCAGCAGGTAAACACTTAGCACTACAGGCAAAATTAGCTTTTATGAAACGACAGTCTCAAATTTAGGGACATATTTAGGACAGCCAGAGTTACACAGAGTGTCTCAGGAGGCCGGATGGTGGCTGCAACTGAATTATAACCATGGATTTGGTATCTAAATGTTCTTATCAAGGAAGTCTGCCATTTCAACAAGGTAAAAGTAGAACAAGTGTTTTAACTGCATTGGATTTTGACAGTTCTCATGATTACTGTACTTTTAAAGCAAACACCTCATGGCACATGTACAGGCTGCTCACAACGTCTCCGCTGGCACTCCCTTATCACAGAATTATTTAAGTTTCCAGTTGAAAGCCATCAGCTTGGAAAGAGCCGGTTTAGGTATTTTAATGAGGTGCTGACTTAGAACCCAGTTTTAATTCTCAGAAGGAATAACAGCTGATAAGTACCAGCCTCCAAGGCCAAATGACACACATTACTTTTTCAGACTACAAACGGGATTATTGAGTGTTACAAAACAGAATTAGACTTTTCATTCTCTGGGACTGTAAAATTATTTCACTGTGGATTAGCTCTAAGGTTTTCAAACACTATCAGCGTTATCAATACTAGTCAATGCAAGAACTTCCAGCTGTGTCAGTTAAGACTGCAATTAAAAGAAAATCATGCCAATTAACCAAAGAGCCTCACAAGATAAAGAGGATGCAAACTTCTTTCCAGAGAACACATCCCAGTTAATACAAAACTCCTGTTTAATTGTTCAGCAATGAAGTGCCTCCTGTGACTTAGCATTCCTGCTTATTTGGAGTTGTACAAAGAGACCTACTCTACAGCAGGTTTGGCACGGATTCGACATTAGTACATAATATATACTGAATACCGAATAGGGATGCAGCAGATTATACTCACAACCAAAAAAAGCCTTGGATTTTTATCTCAGTAGTTATGAAGCAGGAGAAAACTCTGCTAGGAGAAGGATCAGGATCCTTACAACCAGATGGCAGTGAAAATAGATGGTTCAGAATGTCCTTTGGCCTGTCCTCACCACAAAGATACAATCTTGGTTCCTAAATCCCAGTGTAGACACTGCTTTCCCCCACACCTAATCTAATCCCTGGTATTCAGGACACCAGAAAAACTTCTCTGCAGAGTTCCTTTCTACACCTTTTGACTTCTGCAACCACATTTTTCCTTTTGGTTCCTCATATTTGGAACACAGCAGTTTTCCAGTGCAGTGCAGAGCACAGGCCTGTTGCCCTACAAGCCAACTTCAGCCTCCCTCCCAGAATGGAAATCCCCCTCTTGAACCTCTCTCCTTCACCCAGATCAGCACATAAACCTCCAAACACATTTCAGCAGGAATGACAAAACTCAAACTCAGCTGTAAATTTTAAATTAGAAGGCTTATAGCAAATACCTGTACACTGTATTAAAATATGCACCTTTCTTGCCAGCCTTATCTATCTTCCCGAGATAGTCTGACTGGTGTACATAGAAATAAACTGAGCTCAACTTGGATTTGATCTCAACTATTACATAACTTTTAAGTAACACAGAATCATAGAAGGGGCTGGGTTGGGAAAGACCTTAAACACCACCCAGTGCCACCCTCGGCCCTGGGCAGGGAACACCTTCCACTATCCCAGGCTGTTCCAAGCCCCATCCAACCTGGCCTTGGATGCTCCGAGGAATCGGGGGGCATCCACAGCTTCTCTGGGCAACCTGTGCCAGGGCCTCACCACCCTCACAGGGAAGAATTTTTGTCTGGTATCTAATCTTAACCTACTCTCTCTCAGTTTGAAGCCATTACTTCCTACCCTGTAACTCCATGCTCTTGTAAAAAGTCTCTCTCCATCTTTCTTGTGGGCTCCTCTCAGGTACTGGAAGGCCACAGTTCAGCCACCCTGAAGCTTCTCTTCTCCAGGCTGAAGTACGCTTGTTTTGTTTAAGAGTGGAAGGGTTGAGGTAGGTGGATGTGGGAAGACATTGGTATGTTTTTGTAATTATACCAGCTGGTTTTTTTTAAAGACATATCTCTATTTTTAGAAAATTGTGTCTGCCCAGCACATGCACTGGACACATAGTCAGTGAATAAATAAGTACCTGAACTTGCTTCATTCACTACTGAGGCAGAAGAGGCAAGGATCTTCCATTGCACTGTAAAACCTCAATCTGGAAACTGCAATTCAGGTACAGTTCTCCTTCCTTAAAGGGAAAAGAAGAAAGAAGAATAACCATTCATCTGATGATGACCAGGAAAGAGACCAGCAATTTGTGCTGGGCTAAAGCCAGTACAAAACATTCAGCTACAGATCATCCTCCTGAACTAGAGCTCCTGCTGTCCCAGTCATCACAATGAAAATGTGCATGTTCCCAGAAGTGAAGTTCTTCTCCAACCCCAAAATTTGTCCTGTGCTACCCGCTCTCCTCCAATGAACAGAGGACAATCAGTGCTTAAAACAAGCATGAGTAAGAATGTAGTAGCAGTGCTGTAAAACAAGCTTTAGCGAGGCCATGTGATAAATTTGCTGCAAACCAAGATGTAAGAACAGCCCCCTAAAAACACTGGAACAAGTAGATCTAAATCTTGTCCAACGTAAAGCCAAATTAGAAAACAACCCTGACCCCGTGAACTTGCCACCTGCCTCTCGGCCAGGTCCTGCCACCTCCACCTCAGAGGCAGCAGACGAGCACCATCACAGCCCTCAAAGACTCACACAAGGTAGCTCAGATCACCAATTTAAATCACAAAGCTGCTCTGCCTCACTTTGCCTGGAGCAGGACACTCGCATCATCCCGCTGGATGCCTCGCAAAGGCAGCGGTTACCAGTGGGGAGGGGATTAGGAGAAGCTGCAAGTCAGGGGGAAACAACATCCAATTACAGCTTTATGTATCAAATGAACATTTCCATAGCAACCACTGGCTCGATCAGCCCGATTTTCCGGGTTGAATTTGTATTTATTAAAGAAAAGAAGCATAAAATGTTAATTTGAGCCTGTTACAAAAGGTAAATAATCTGGCTGTTTCAAAAAAACTGCTGGGTCATAAATTAAACAAAGAACTATAGCAGATTGAAGTGTTTGTTTTTGTGCAGTTCTTTGGGGCTATACATTCACTCATTTCTGTGGGTGAGAAATGAAGACTGAATTTTATGTGATGCGTTCAAATACCTCTGCAATCAAAAATTTTAAATAGTCCAATTTTAACTAAAAATAGTAACAATAATTCAAAAGTAACAATGAATTATCTTTAAAAAACCCCAAACTTGATCGAGATTGCAAGCATATATTCTCCCTCGTTTTTCAAGGATTGTTATTATAATCCATCAGGAATGAATGTGCTCCATAAAGTTTAAAAATATTGGGGGTTGGACTAGATGATTTCCAGAGATCCCTTCCAACCATTTTCTCTAAAGCTAAAGGAAAAGAACTGTCTGGTTTCTATTTTGTCCAACTATTTTTTAAATTAAAATACATACTAATGACAGCATAAAACTCAGACTTCCTTTGTCACACACTTCAGTAATCACCATTAAAACAAGGATCTTGCACATTAAACTTTTAAACACTTCAAGGTCATGGAATTTACTGGCAACCCAAGTATTACCAAACTTTACATTCCCAGAACTATACAAGATGAGATGAGAGCAAAACAAACTGTACAGATCAGATTCCATGCCCAGACAATCAGATGAAGGCAGTGAATCAAATTATCACAGCATCAAAAAGTCTTCAGCTGAGTTTCTGCTGTTTATATTCAGGTAAAGGAACAAGTCAGAAGGAGCAATGCGAAAAAAAGATATAAATGAAGATTTCCCTAATAAGCTGATAATTGAGACACCACTATCAACTCTTAGGTGTTTAATTTTGCTATCTTCCCTTTTATCAGCAGCACAAAAGTCAGCATTTCAATAACTGCTGTATTTTCCTGTCTGAAACATGGCTTTAGAAACAATTTCAGGGAAATGATGGCTGTTTGCTGTGTACAGAGAGCCAGATCTAGAACAACTGGTATTCCACAGAATCCCTGAAGGTGTCTGGAATAAGTGGTTAATGAACACATCCCTGAAGGGTTTCTGGGACATTTTAAAGCTTTCACATGCTGCAGAAGAGAACTTGGACTCTGAAATGGACTCTGATGGTATTTGTGGCTATTTCTGTAGGAGGGATTACCCTCTCTGAGTATTTTCTGTGAGTGCTGAGTGTCAATGCCTCTTACATGCCAGCACTCATAAGGTCCAGTGGATCACCATCTAGTCCATTTATTTGTGAAATAAGCAGCTTGAATAATCCTTCTTGTTTCAGTTGCTTCTCCAACAACAAGGCTGGCAACCTGCTCATACAAAAGATCTGGTCATTTTCAGTATTTGCACATTTTGGGGGCAGTCACTGAGGCTGTTATTCGTGGCTTGTCACCCTGGTCTGGGATGGCAGGGCAAGCAGCACACTGACTCAGGGCTCTGTTTGTAAAATAAGCTCTCACTAAAACTTAAATGGGGGGAGGGCTGGTATGAAATACTTACAGCACTTGTGATAAATGAACAAAATTACAGAACTGACACTATCTTCTAAGAGTCCAAGGCTGGCACCTTTGCTTTTCGTCCATGACAATTTTCACTTTCTGATCTGATAATAATTTTTTTAAAAGCAGAGGAATAAGAGAGAAATCAGGGAGTTCAGATTGCAGAGGATGGGTGAGGTAATCCTACTAATTATTTTCTAGAATTAAGCAATATGAAATGCTATTGAGTTAAATAGGTAACTTTTCTTTCCTTTAATAGTACAGATTAGGAAGAAGTTTTTTTAAAAAAATTAAAAAGAGAAACCAAGAAGGGCAGCTGAGCACAAAAGTCCACTGACAGCCTGCAGGAGACTGACACCTCTGTTTTATTTGTATTCTTAAAATCTACTCCTGCTGCCAAGGCTACTGAGTTGATCTGCCCCACTTCCAGCACGAGAAGCCAGAGCCCAACACAACTGCAGCACTGCCAGGCCTGGAGGCGAAGGCACTGCTTTGTTAGGGACATTCCCATGCCCGAATCCTCAGTAAACGGAGAAAATCACCAATGGCAACTAGCGCTGAATAAACACAAAGCACATTGCAATGGCCAGCTGAAGTGCCCAGAGGAGACAAGACATTAACCACCCTCACACTCATCCTTAGGACAGTTTTTTGCCCACATTTGAGTTCTTCCCTTGAATGTTGTTTGGTTGGTTAAAACTCAGAAGCTTAAAATAACAGTGCCCAGTGTAGTTATTAAACTCAAAAATAGCTCTCTAACAATTGTTTAATTTATTTCCCACTGTCATGTCCCAAGACTTTTATCTTAGGTCAGAACAAAAGAATTCCAGCCTCCTGCCCATGTTAGACTGAGAGAGATTTTGAACTGACATAAGGACAACCATTATATGTTGGGAGGTTATTTATGAAGAACAGGAAGCTCAGGGGGGAGGGAAAGAAGTCTAATTGCTTTCCAAGAATAAGAAGAAAAACTTTTTAAAACCAGTGTACTTTGCCATTTTATCTTTGCTTCTCTCCCAAGACAAAAGACCCTGCAGCATGACTTTATCACAGTTGGTTTTGCATCTAGAAAATTTAAATGCCATTATTCACCTGTGGTAACGCAGCATTTTATTGTATTCCATTAATTTCATATGTTCTCGGGCCCCTTCTTCTCTTTCCCAGTTGGTGTATCCCATGTCCTGGCCACTCCTCTGCACCCCTAATATGGTTGTACCCCGCCCCTTGGTCCAGCAGTTCCGCTGCCCATCACCCAAACCCCTCCCTGTGTTCAAGCCGTTTCTCTGCCCATCATATAAGCCCCTCCAGTTCTCCCTAACAAGGTCCCTGTCAGTCCCCCGAGACCCTGCCCCCTCTGGCACCTCCCCTTCTGCTAGTCCCCTAAACCACGAGGCCCCCATTGGCCCATGTACCCCTCCTCCCCTGAGGCCATTGGTTGTGGTGTTTGTCCATCCCCTTTGGTATCCCGCCCCCCAGAACTCCCTATTGGCCCTTGGCTGGGAACCTCCCCTGCTTCCTCCCCCTATTTAAGTTGCTGTAAGGGCTCCGTTGGTGCTTGTTCTCCTTGGACTCCCTCCTGTCAATAAAGGAACTGTACCCAGAGCCAAGCCTCCTCGTACTCTCCATCTCTTCCCTCGTTGGGGTTGCTGATCGCTGCAGACCTTGGGGCTTCAGCACCCCCGGGGCTACCAGGAGCTGCAGCCCCAAAGGAGCAGCAGAAAGGCTTCGTGCCTCAAGGTGCTCCCCAGACCTGCTGCACACCGCAGGTGCTAGCCGAGGCTGTGGCCCAGAGGCGGTCACTGTGGCATTAGCCAGAATTATAAAACTGCAAAATTCGAAATAAAAAAACCCTGAACAAAACTTAAATGTTTATCAATTCAACTGCAAGATACATGGAAAGCTACCTGCCAGCATCAGTTGGCTTGTTCTGCGAGGTTGCAAAGGCTTCCAAACCAGCATGGCATGCTTGAAAGATTCCTGTAGTACATTCACAACAGAGCAGAAGTTTAGCAGGACCTGAGCAAATACAGAGATCATGATTTCAGAAATCAGATACAGGAAACAATTCTTCAAAGCTCCCTGCAACACTTTCAGTTCATTATATACCAGAAAAAAAAGCAACTCAGACCTTTAAAACAGCCTATCAGACCAACACTGGAGTTTCCAGGAATGAGTCATTTTACCTACTCTGTGGGACCCGGCTTAAGCAGATCCCACCCTCGGCGGGAGCCTGGGAGTACAAATACAGAAGGGGCAACTCCATCCTGTCAGGAAGAGCTGCTCTTTCCACTCTCTGTGGTCATACAGTTTGTCTTTTCCAGACTGGGAGGCTGGAAATCTGTTGTTAAATTACACTTGTAACTAATTTAGGAGCTTTAGATATTGCTTCAATACAAGCTATTTTTATTACATTTCCTTTACAATATAAAAATGATTTTCTTTAAAATTAAAGGACTACTCCAATATATAAGAAACTTTTTTTTTTTAAGTACTTTATTCCCTGGAGCTCAAATAAGGTTATGTAAACAGATATGTATTTGTTAGCATACAGAAACTAAGAAGCCTTTTATCTCACTTAATTGTCTAGTAATTCTTTTGGTGTAAAATGGTGACACATTGGACAGGTTGAGTAATCCAACAGGCAGCTCTCTTTTCACTACCTATTATTACCTTCACAGCATGAAGACTGGTTTTTGTCAAAATAAATGATGCTATTCTATTTGACAACATATTTTCCCCCACTAACTCCAACACCTGTAACCTGAAAACAGGAAAAATTTCCAAGTTAACCCCAAAACTTTTCATTTGTTTAGAATTTAAAACTGTGACTGCACAACATAATCTTGTGTCTTATGCTTTGCTCTGCCTTTTTGTCAGTACAAAACACATACCATGCATTCTTAGAATCTGGTGTGTTCCCAGTTAAATCATAGAACATGGCAGCATCCAAGCGTCCACAATTACCTGTGCTGAGACATAAATGGATCATCATTGATCAGTCACTTTGCTTATTCAAAGTAGGTATTGCAAATCACACCAACGATGAAGAGGAGTGTGTGCAGCAGGTATCTAGGAGATAAAAATCTATGTGGATCTAAGGCAGAAAACACACTTTTAATCTAAAAAGAAAAAAAAATCGAACCCCACAGCTGCCTTCAAGAAACTACAGCATGTCAAATTGAGCTTCGCTTGCACTTAGATCATCTCTCTTGGAAAGGCTGTAGATGTTGGGGTTTTTTTTCTTCCAATTTAAGGTTCTTCTAAAGCTGGGCTAGGAAAAAATTGAGACTGCACATGTACATCTTTGACTAGAATTTCCTAGAGAAAACAACTTCATCTGAGAAGTTTGGGAGGAAGATGTTCAAATCAATGACTTCCCTACTTCCTATGCCTTTTCCCCCCACCGTGACTGCACTTTATTTAGTTGTATTAACAGCACAGATGACAGCCAAGATAAGAAAAGGAATTTAAAAAGCTGTGATGTTTTACATCCCATAACTCAAAGTGCCACATGCAAACCCAAGCTAACAGCCCTCTACTACATGCAGGGGACTAAAATAAGATCTTGCACACTGGATGTCAGGTAGGAGTGAACATGGTTGTGAAAACTACTGTAGAACAGGTACTGCATCACGAGTGGCAAAAATTCCTTCCTGGGGAGATTCCAGCAGGGAGAAGATTGCAGACACTTGAATTTTTCAGGTACTGTGCAGTCTGTGGGCATCTGACCCAAGGGCATGGTCCCCACATACATATACTTTGGAACATCTAAGCATGGGAAGGAGTGCTCTGGTTTGCTAAAAACTCAGTGTTCAGCAGCTTGCAGTTGGGGGTGTTCTTAAGGTGCACTCAGAGATAAACCAAAATTAGACCCTTTATGGGTTTGGGGATTAGTGTTTTTGGGGGTTTGTTTTGTTCTTTGGGGGATGGATTCTTTAAGATGTGTAGAGAACTTAGCGTAGCAAGCATTTTACATTATTATACCATGCTAGCTGTCTTACCACTGAACACAATGAAAAATTAATTAATTTTATCTGGAGTTATTGGTGATTGAAGATGTGACAATACAAATACTGTAGCCTTACAAAAACGATGTGTATGGCCATTCCAGTGGGAAAAAACCCCACAAATATTCTATTCATAAAAATGAAAGATCAGTTCAACATTTGCACACTTGTTTTTACAAATCAAAGGGGCAAAGGACTGACTCTCAACTGATACTCCACATTCTTAAGCAGAAAAGTTACCAAAAGACAGATGTAACACTGACCATTGAACAGAATAAAGGTTCCGCCTTTCTTGAGAGAAGCACTGGAAACACCACAGGCAATCAATTTCTCGGTGAGGTTATTCTTTAGAAAGGAGACTCCTCGTTCCCCAGGGATGCCATGTTCTGCTGTGTGCCCACAGGTCAGTGTCCTCACCCAGCTCCCAGCCTGGCAGCTGAGCAACACAGCTTTTGGCTTTGGGTACGGCAGCATTTGAAACACAGATGCAAACTAGACTGTAGGATAGGAAATACCATAAAGCTAAATTCAAGGACTTGTCAGACACAGCAGGTCAAGTTACTGAGCAGCACAAAGGGTTCTGTGTTTAAGAATGTGTCTTGAAAGAGACACCATGTGTGTCTTCCCTGGAACTCAGCTGCTGGTACTGGACATTGGGCTCTGTACCAAAGCAGACACTGCCTGCTACCACACTGTCAAACAAACTTGAGAGTTGGGCTGGAGATGGAAGGAGAGGTGAACAATTAACAAATTGCCTAGCAAATGAGAATGGAATTTAAACAAAAGCCAGCCTTTTCCTCTGTTCCAAAAAACAGAGTAATAGAGAGGAGATTCAGAGATCCCTTTCTTCCATCATTTTATTATGCAGTGCCTCCAGCTGTCTTAGACACCTGGAAGGTGGGGGCAGAGTTCAGGTCCTCAGCTTTTCTGACTCGCATTAACTCTTCAGCCTCTGCCCATTCCTTAGAGTGCCAGGCTGCCTGGCAGAATCCTCGCTCCAAGCCCAGCATCCTCACTGACACCGGCATTAGCCGCTTCTGATTGTGCAGCTGCAGCTTGGTACGAGTTGATGCAGCTCTCCAGCTCCGCAGCCTCCCCCTGCTCCAGCCTTGTTAATCCAAATGGATGTTGGCAAACTGCAGTAAATGCCAGTGAAATTTCTTCAGCATCTGTAGTGGCGTGGTGGATGAGGGTGCCGCGACCTTCCCGAAGACGTCTCCACGGGATCTGGAGTCGCTCCCGCGGGGCCGCTGCCCTTCCAGCTGACCAGCTCGGATGCACCAAGGCCCCCGTTCTGCCCCGCTCGTCCAGCCTCCATTTCTGGGTGGCTTCCCAGAGGAAGCTCCGCAGGGGTCAGACTCCCATAGGGCTGAAGCAGCCAGCATCAGCTTAGTCAGAAAAGCAGCAGGCACTCACACACGCAGGCGGACGATGAAAGAGTCAGGAAGGGTTCTTGGCATGTTCTTGTACACGAGATGATTTATTTCAGCCTCATGGCCGGGGAGGTTGGGAGCCAAGAACAGATGGAGGAAGGACCCGGACCTTATATAGGAGGTTCGCAGGGTGGGCCGAACATCGGGATCGAGGTTGTTGGGGTGCAGGGGCAGTACAGAGACAGGGCTGGGGTAAGGGGACCAATGGGAATACCGCGAGGGAGGTACGAGGGCCAACAGGGAAGCAGGGAAGGGAAAAACACACATGTAAGGAATAAAAGGGGCAGGGAGAAGCAATGGATCAATCAAAGGAACAGAACTGGGGTACATAATGTCCTTACGAGAAGCCTGCCTCTCAAGCCTGGGGGAAGACCCCCTGCCACAGCCCCCAGTGGGCTGGGTCACTGCAACAAGCATCTCCTAGGTCCTCTTGAAAGCTGTGTACACGGAGATGCAGACGTTTCGCTCAGCTGTGCTGCACAGCTGACACTGCAGCACGGTTTTTCAGAAAGGCCAAGGAAAACAAAATACAGAACCTTCTCCTGGCACATGCAGGTCACAACTAAATGATTAAACAGAAAATGTTTGGTTTAACCAAGTTCTTCTGCACAAACCAGAGCAAAAGCTTCAGGACATCACCTTAGGCTGGGGGGAGGGAAGAGCACGTTAAAAATAAATACAGAGGAAGTGCCACAAATGCTTCCACCGCACCGAGCATCTCTGCGACTGGCCAGGGCAGCTGTTGCTCCACAAACTCTGCCGGCTCCTACCTAAGCCCTGCTCCCTGTTACAACAGGCTGAAGCACAGCATGGCAAGCTGTCCCCAATTACTATCCCCAGTGGCCATCCCCCCTCAAGCTAAGAACAGTAACAAGTTTGCCCGAGATCTGAACCTCCCTCAAATTGAGCTGTGCGCAGGCAGAAAATTGTAGTCCACAAACGTTTCATGCTAAGCCTAGCAAACTTGTGTCATATTACTTCTGGTTTCCAAAGCAACAGAACATGGTTCAAATCCCTGCTGGGGTATTGTCCGATAAAAATCCCTTTCAAGTGCGTCATCGTTGTAAGAAGGGAAACAGGGAAACAAAGGTGAGGCTATTTCAAAAGGTACTGAACTGAAGGCAGAAAGTAAATTAAACCCCCTCCTCGAGGAAAACAAGCCTTGGGTTTACAATTAAAATACCTTTACAGGGGGTTATTTTAGATTTTTAAATAAGAAAAAAAAAACTTTTCCCTTTGTGTGAGACCTGTGTATTAAAATCAGCACAGACAAAACTGTACCTGAGTGCCCAAGAGTCTCACCTGTCCCAGGAGTAACTATTTTAATTGTAAATCAAAGGTGGGCCCTAGCCTGGGGAAAAGTGCTGCAAAAATACCTGCTGCTTTAAGATATGAAATGGAAAAGCTAACATCCTACCTCTTCAGCTCCTACTCTAATGCAAAGCAATGTTGAATTTGGAACAAACCCCAGAAACTTAATAAAATTAACAACTTTAATGTCCTGACAACTGATATGCTGGAGCAAGCCCCGAAGGGCCCATGGGATTCAGTAATACACTTTGATCATAAAAAGGGGTATTAAAGTAAATGATCCCAAATAATGGGCCAAGCTACTGCGAAAATTCACTACATATAATTAAAAAGACTTAAGTTAGTAAGGATGTCGCACTCATTCAGGCCTACTAATAAAACAACTCCAGCAGCTTTAGGTGTCATCTTCAAAACCACCATTAATGTGAAAGTGTTCAGCAGAAAGTCGGACTTAAATAGCCAGCACTAAAACTTGATTCATTTGTTGTGAATCTTCTGCAATTACAAAAGCAACTGGCCAAGAAGTCACAAGTCCTTCACCACAGGAGTCACTTACACGTGGAAATTTGAAGATACGCATTTTTGGGGAATTGCAACAATACACGAAACATATATAATAAATAATTGCATGTACAAACAGGTTACCAATAAAGTGAATTCTGTAGGTCTGGTTTGAATAGTGTTCTCACTCCTCAGTCACATCACAGAGTTTTATTCGTACGCAAAGGCGCAGTAAAATGACTGTAGGAGCCAGGCTAGGGCCAGATTTGACTGCTCCAAGACTTAAGAAGCCTTCTGGGAAGCCCGGACACTCGTTCAGTTAGTGAACCCACTCCAAACTCTGTGTGTCTATTGGGTACTCAGTCCAGCTGGATTAAAGCTAACTAGAGAGATGTTATGCCTTCTGAACATAGCAAAGTTCTCACTCCCGAGCTGAATAACCTTTTTTTGGATTACACAAAGTGGATGTCAACAGACCGCCTGTAATGAAACGCTGGTTAAAAACCAGCCCGCGCCTTCCTGAGGGCCGGAACGTTCCCGGCGCCGCTCCAGGCCTCAGGGCGCTGCCTTGTGGGCGAGCGCCGCCACCACAGCGCGGG
>WEIT01008228.1:0-10019 GCA_013389985.1 Dryoscopus gambensis | reverse complement strand
AGGTTTATTTGGAAATGGGAAGCTGCAGGTCTACATCCACTACTCCAGATGTGCTCTTAAGGTTACACACACATATGCACAAAGAACCAAGGCAGGATCTAAAAGCTTTCCAGGAAATTTAATATGAGGATAGATTTGCCTGGATATTTCCTCTCATTGTTCTATAATTACAAATGCAGCATGAACTTTTCAAGACAATTGTCCAAAAAAGAGGGAACCTTCTCAGCAATTTTAGTTATCACAGAGGGAGCTAAATTTGAGGTCTTTCTTTTTAAAGACCTTCAAAGCAGAATAGACACCTGTGTATTCCTACACCATACAAACATGGAACTGGATATATCTACTGATCTCTGACTCTGGCTCTCTAACACCTGGATGAAGTTCTAGAGGGAGTTAATGGGACTTTGGATGGGAAAGACCCAGCTGTATTTGGAGTCTGATGTCCCATAAGCTTTCTTTCATTTGTCTCTGACATTGAACCCTACCGTATAACCTAAACTCATTATTATAAGTTGACTATTTCTGTCCTCTCACATTTTACTCTGCATTCTAAAAGCTGCAGCCTACAAATACATGGAGTATTTCAAACTTAAGTAGTATTTGCTGTAACTGCACTCAGTAGGAGCCTAAGAGAGGGAATGGACTGATCTTAAATACACTCCATGATTCAGTCATGTTCATCTTACACATGAGGGATTTCTGGGACTCACACTCTTGTACCAAAATATTAAAGGGCAGCCCAGGCTCAGGCTCTTCACAAAGCACAGCTGCTTTTTCAGGAAAAACTACCTGCTCTTCAGGTTTTCAGCAAAGTGTAGCATTGGCGAATCACCAGAGATGGAAAGTTTGCAGATGTGAAGGCTGGGTGAAGCTCATGCCCAAGTTTCTCTTTCATGCCTCTCTTCCTATGCAATCTGAAGCTTAAGTATGCCTAGACACCAGCCATGGATCCCTGGAATTGCAGAAGGGCTGCACCTCATCAGGCAAGCTGAGCAGTGGCTTTTCACAGTGGCAATGGTAAGTCCTTACACTCATTCCTCTTCTGAGTTGGACACCACCTCATGGGCTGTGCTTCATGACAACATAGCACTCAGGAAGGTGTCATTCATCCAACTCCATCACCACCACAACTTACAGCAGAGGCTGTACAAACCACTGCCTCTCATACTGTGAACCAGAGGACATCAGACAGGAAATATGTGCTGAAGTGCTTCTCTTTTCTTCTTTCTCCTGTCATGGTATTCTCTTTTGTTATGTCAGATCTTGAATTAGGACCCAGTCCTTCAAAGATTGGTAGACTGTTTTCTGTAAAACTTTTAAGAGGCTGTCCAGAGAGCTGTACAAGCACATAATTTTAAATGTGTACATATATTTATGCAGGATCAGAACCTTAATTTGTAAATTCCTTTCTCTGCAACTAATGTTTTACTTGAGGAAAACTTCAGTACATTCGGAGATCCATTAAAATAATAATGTTCTTATAACCAAATTTAGCAGAATAACTAGTACTCCTTTTCATATTTTCTCCAAGATAAATAGGCTTTACACATTGGTTACTTGAAATATATCATGTGAATTAGTTCTAGAGGACAGCATATTTACTGTATATGATGGCCTGTGTGGTCCCCAGCTACAGTGGTCCCTATAATACACAATCATTCATCATTCATATGAGGTTTATTTCAGACTTACACTGACAAGACTGAGATTTGAATCTGGCCCAGGTGTGTGTATGAGGGTCAGGTGATATGGTGTTGCTATGGTAATGACCTGGTCCTTTCAAATAGCAGGGTAACTACTTCAGAAAATATCTGTACCTACTCACAACAAATTAAATCCGTTCCTGTCATGTTCATCCCTGAGATGCTGATCTTAAAAGCAGTCATGCTTATCCTGCAAAATCAGCATATTTTATTAAATCTGATCTTCACAGTGTCATAGAATGGTCTGGATTGGAAAGCACCTTAAAGACCGTGGAGTTCCAAACCACCCTGCCATAGACGGGGACAAATGTCCACGGATCGGNTCCCAGGATCGGGTTTCTCAGAGCCTGATCCAACCTGGCTTCCTCATAGGCACAGGGCATCTACAGCTTCTCTGAGCAACCTGTGCCAGTGCCTCACAACCCTAATGGCAAAGAATTTCTTACTCATATCTAATCTACACCTACTATTTTCAGCATGAAGTCATTGCCCCATGCCCTGTCACTACATGCTCTTGTAAAGGGTCACTCTCCATTTTTCCTGCAGGCTTCCTTCAGGGACTGACTGGGAGGCCACCATCACNGGATTGGAAAGCACCTTAAAGACCGTGGAGTTCCAAACCACCCTGCCATAGACGGGGACAAATGTCCCAGGATCGGGTTTCTCAGAGCCTGATCCAACCTGGCTTCCTCATAGGCACAGGGCATCTACAGCTTCTCTGAGCAACCTGTGCCAGTGCCTCACAACCCTAATGGCAAAGAATTTCTTACTCATATCTAATCTACACCTACTATTTTCAGCATGAAGTCATTGCCCCATGCCCTGTCACTACATGCTCTTGTAAAGGGTCACTCTCCATTTTTCCTGCAGGCTTCCTTCAGGGACTGACTGGGAGGCCACCATCACGCCACCCCAAAGCCTTCTCTTCTCCAGACTGAATAATCCCAATTCTCTCAGACTTTCCTCACAGGAGAGTTGTTGCATCCCTCTAATCATCTTCATGGCCTCCTCTGGACTCTCTCCAACAGTTTGATGTTCTTTCTGTGCTTGGGACTCCAGAACTGGATGCAGCACTGCAGGTGGGGTCTCACCAGAGCAGAGGGGCAGAATCCCCTCCCTGGCCCTGCTGCCCACGCTGCTTTGGATGCAGCCCAGGACACAGCTGGCTTTCTGGGCTGCAAGTGCTCACTGCTGGGTCATGTCCAGACTCTTGCCATCAGCACCCACAAGTACTTCTCTCCAGGGCTGCTCTCCATCTGTTCATCCCCCAGCCTATGTTAATACCTCGGGTTGCCCTGATCCATGTGCAGCACCTTGCCTTTGGCCTTGTTAAATCTNCCTTGCATTTGGCCTTGTTAAATCTCATGAGATTCCCATGGACCCACTTCTCGAGTTTCTTCAGGTCCCTCTGGATGGCATCCTGTCCTTCAGGTGTGGTAACTACACCATTTAGCTTTGTGTCACCAGCAAATTTGCTGAGGGTGCACTTGATCTCTTTGTCTATGTCACTAATGAAGATATTAAATAACAATGCTCAGATTATGAACCCCTAAGGCACACCACTTGTCACTGATATCCATCAGGACTCCATTGACCACTAGCCTCCAGATGCAACCATCCAACCATTTTCTTATTCCTCTAACAGTCCACCCATTAAATCCATCTCTTTCCCATTTAGAGAGAAGGATGTTTTGGGGGATTGTGTCAAAGGTTTACAGAAGTCCTGATAAATGACATCTGCAGCACTTCCCTTGTCCAGTGAGGTAGTCATCCCATCATATAAAGTCAATAGGTCAGGCAGAACTTGACAAGCTTGGTTAAGCTGTGATGGCTGTTTCAAATCAACTCTCTGCCCTCAATGTGCCTTTGCACAGCTTCTAGGAGGATCTGTTCCATGATCTTCTCAGGCACAGAAGGTAGGCTGATAGGTCAGAAGTACCCAGGGTCCCCTCCTTCTGCCCTGTAACCATCAATAGTCACACTCCAGTCATGCAATTCATCCACCAAGTTTCAGCCATGGCTACAAGGTTTTAACTTTCTAGCAGCACAGTGGCTTACAGCTCTTGCTTATCGGCTATGCTGTGTGCGTTGGTGTAAGGGCACACCAGCCAGTCTGTTGGGTGTGTTGTCTTCCTAGAGTAACACCTTTAAGATATTTCCCTGGTGTTTTTCTGTTGGTTTCTGTTACCTTATAAGTTTCTGGCTCATCTCAGTGCAGATGTGCTCCAATATGGCCAGCACAGTTCAGTCACCTCCTAAGGGTCCTGGCAGCATCCTGTTCCTCTAAGCTTTGCCAGAGACAAGCCTGATATTGTCCCCTCCCCCATCATGTCTAATTTAAAGCTCTTACTATTGTATCTGGAAATNTACTTGAAATATATCATGTGAATTAGTTCTAGAGGACAGCATATTTACTGTATATGATGGCCTGTGTGGTCCCCAGCTACAGTGGTCCCTATAATACACAATCATTCATCATTCATATGAGGTTTATTTCAGACTTACACTGACAAGACTGAGATTTGAATCTGGCCCAGGTGTGTGTATGAGGGTCAGGTGATATGGTGTTGCTATGGTAATGACCTGGTCCTTTCAAATAGCAGGGTAACTACTTCAGAAAATATCTGTACCTACTCACAACAAATTAAATCCGTTCCTGTCATGTTCATCCCTGAGATGCTGATCTTAAAAGCAGTCATGCTTATCCTGCAAAATCAGCATATTTTATTAAATCTGATCTTCACAGTGTCATAGAATGGTCTGGATTGGAAAGCACCTTAAAGACCGTGGAGTTCCAAACCACCCTGCCATAGACGGGGACAAATGTCCCAGGATCGGGTTTCTCAGAGCCTGATCCAACCTGGCTTCCTCATAGGCACAGGGCATCTACAGCTTCTCTGAGCAACCTGTGCCAGTGCCTCACAACCCTAATGGCAAAGAATTTCTTACTCATATCTAATCTACACCTACTATTTTCAGCATGAAGTCATTGCCCCATGCCCTGTCACTACATGCTCTTGTAAAGGGTCACTCTCCATTTTTCCTGCAGGCTTCCTTCAGGGACTGACTGGGAGGCCACCATCACGCCACCCCAAAGCCTTCTCTTCTCCAGACTGAATAATCCCAATTCTCTCAGACTTTCCTCACAGGAGAGTTGTTGCATCCCTCTAATCATCTTCATGGCCTCCTCTGGACTCTCTCCAACAGTTTGATGTTCTTTCTGTGCTTGGGACTCCAGAACTGGATGCAGCACTGCAGGTGGGGTCTCACCAGAGCAGAGGGGCAGAATCCCCTCCCTGGCCCTGCTGCCCACGCTGCTTTGGATGCAGCCCAGGACACAGCTGGCTTTCTGGGCTGCAAGTGCTCACTGCTGGGTCATGTCCAGACTCTTGCCATCAGCACCCACAAGTACTTCTCTCCAGGGCTGCTCTCCATCTGTTCATCCCCCAGCCTATGTTAATACCTCGGGTTGCCCTGATCCATGTGCAGCACCTTGCATTTGGCCTTGTTAAATCTCATGAGATTCCCATGGACCCACTTCTCGAGTTTCTTCAGGTCCCTCTGGATGGCATCCTGTCCTTCAGGTGTGGTAACTACACCATTTAGCTTTGTGTCACCAGCAAATTTGCTGAGGGTGCACTTGATCTCTTTGTCTATGTCACTAATGAAGATATTAAATAACAATGCTCAGATTATGAACCCCTAAGGCACACCACTTGTCACTGATATCCATCAGGACTCCATTGACCACTAGCCTCCAGATGCAACCATCCAACCATTTTCTTATTCCTCTAACAGTCCACCCATTAAATCCATCTCTTTCCCATTTAGAGAGAAGGATGTTTTGGGGGAGTGTGTCAAAGGTTTACAGAAGTCCTGATAAATGACATCTGCAGCACTTCCCTTGTCCAGTGAGGTAGTCATCCCATCATATAAAGTCAATAGGTCAGGCAGAACTTGACAAGCTTGGTTAAGCTGTGATGGCTGTTTCAAATCAACTCTCTGCCCTCAATGTGCCTTTGCACAGCTTCTAGGAGGATCTGTTCCATGATCTTCTCAGGCACAGAAGGTAGGCTGATAGGTCAGAAGTACCCAGGGTCCCCTCCTTCTGCCCTGTAACCATCAATAGTCACACTCCAGTCATGCAATTCATCCACCAAGTTTCAGCCATGGCTACAAGGTTTTAACTTTCTAGCAGCACAGTGGCTTACAGCTCTTGCTTATCGGCTATGCTGTGTGCGTTGGTGTAAGGGCACACCAGCCAGTCTGTTGGGTGTGTTGTCTTCCTAGAGTAACACCTTTAAGATATTTCCCTGGTGTTTTTCTGTTGGTTTCTGTTACCTTATAAGTTTCTGGCTCATCTCAGTGCAGATGTGCTCCAATATGGCCAGCACAGTTCAGTCACCTCCTAAGGGTCCTGGCAGCATCCTGTTCCTCTAAGCTTTGCCAGAGACAAGCCTGATATTGTCCCCTCCCCCATCATGTCTAATTTAAAGCTCTTACTATTGTATCTGGAAATGTTCATCTTGTGGCTATGTACAGTTTTGCTATTCTATGTCTCTGAAGAGAAGTCTATGTGTACAGACTGTTAACATGACCCAAAAGTAAATTTGGACCTCCTCAGCATCAGAACTTCACCATTTATTTGTTTTTAAGGTACTGCTAACGCATAAGTCCATTAATCATTTGTTTAGCATCATAGCCATAAGGCTGTCTTCCTAAAACTAGTTAAATGGAGAGAATTGCGAAGCACAGAGCTGGAATCTGACATTGGACCCTAATTATACCTTCAGAGACAGAAAAAATCAAATTTCAAAAGTAAAAAAATTGAACATCTGAACCATGATAATCAAAACAAAAAAGTGTTTTTTCACTTGTGTATGACTGTGTAAGAGACTGGTTGGTAAAAGGGACAGGGCAGTAAAAAGATACATGCTTAAAAACCTAGATGGAAGTATGAAGTTCTTTTTAGACATGCAAGACATTTTCTCATAGCTCATCTCTTATGACTTCTAGACAAATCTGCTGGTTTAAAGTACTTGAGGTTTTCCAGTTTGAGTTCAGGGGTGGCTTCTCCACAAAAGTATTCCTGCAACAAAATCTAGTGCATGGCTTAAAACAAAACAACAGCATATTGCCTCCATGTCTTGCTGTGAGTGGCACATCTATTGTTAGTGACCAGTTTATCCAGAAAATCTATTCACTTCATATACATGCACTGCAGCACTGAGGATTGTCAATAAATTTGCCCCAGTCCATATTTACCCTAGTTCTGTAGCACTGAGTTCCCAACACTGAAGCATCCATCAGTTCTGAGGGTACTCTGTGAACAGGCATAGAATGGTACTTTCAGCTGCAGATGAAAAAATATGAGCCGTGACATATAACAGACATTTGGTTCTTGTTCTTCTGAAGCTTGTTATGAAAATAAATTTTTAATATATTTTTCCTCTCCTTTGATATTTTTGTGGCTGTAAGTTAAGTCACAAAATTTACTCAATTTTAATTTTCATTCTTGTTTTCACTATTCTCTGTTCAAAATTCAGGAGCCTGTTATTATTTGTCTTCATAAAGATTTCTGCTAATGAAAGGTAGTCAAAAAGTGACGGGTTTTTTTGTACTGAAATGTTTGTTCTATATTTTAGTTCTTTAAATTCAAGGGTAAAAAATAATCTTTCTTCTAGTCTGAATGATGAAATGTTCTATTCTGAACAAGACACTATCTAATGTGGTTAATGAATATGATTAGAGCTAATTCTCATGAGTCTGACAAATCATATTAAGCAAAATTAACTTTATGGCTTGCTACCGACTTGTTGCTAAATATAACTGTGGAAATCAAATAGCTATTTTATTTCAAAGAGATATATACATATATATGTATATACACATGTTTTCTGAAATAGGATACTGGTTCTGCATGCTCACTTGGATAAGCACGGATGTTTTTGCTAGTTGCTCTTCTACATAAGTTCTGGTTTACTCATACAGTATTTATTTGTTTGTTCAGAAAATGGTACCTGACAAAGGTAAATGACTGCAGATAGTGACTTGGGACATTCAAGTCGAGAATCAGGAAAAAACCACTGCTCTTACAGGGTAGTACAGCGGTAAGAGGCTAGGGAATCTCAGAGGCTCTCCACATTCAGCTAGACAACACCATGACTGTCCAGGTTTAGCGCTGGTGAGAATATGACAGGATATTTGGGGCTGAAGACCCTGTAGGTATTTTACAAGCAGCATTTCTGTGATTCTGAAGGAAAAAAACGTTATCATGAAGAAAAGCGAAAAGCAGACAATTATTTTAGCATTACACATTATTGGTATTTTTCTTTTCATCTTTAAAATACTAATCAGAATGAACAGATAAAAAAATACTAAAAAAAAAAAAAAGAAAAATTGCTACAATTACCTACAATTCCCATTAATGTGTAAGGGATGAAAAACATTTGCCAGCCTGTAGAATTGAGGTGTGTGAGCGAGTTAAAAAAAGAAGAGTTGGTAGAAAGTATCTGAAGCTACCAGAAAACACATTTTTAAAAGGTATAATAGAACATATATAGACTAGAGTTTCTGGCTTATAGGTAAAACCTGTTTTGGTTAAAATAGTGATCTCCAGTGAGCAATAATACTACTCAATGGTGCTTTTCTCAACCCAGAAGGCAACCACTTCTTTCTCACTGTAAACCTCAACAAAAATAATATGTGCATATCTATTCCTATTTATAGATCAGAATTAATTTGAAACAGTACAACTAATCATACAGTTACAGAAAATGTAGATATAAACAAATGATGGATATAAATAGCAACAACGTATAATATTGCCAGTGACAGCTTGCTTGCTTGCTTCCTTGCTTTCTTCAGAAAGAAGAAAATCCCGCTGTAACTGCTCTTTTCTTCATGTTTAAAAGACAAGGAAAATGCAAAAAAACAACCTCAGATGTCTGTCCAGACACCCTTTCCCTTCCCCTTGTAAAAAAATTGCCATACAGTAGCAATATTTCAAAATTACTTCATCATCCGTAACATCTTGAAGAGTTGACAGGAGGTCTTTTTGAAAGTCTTCTTTAATGTTTTAAAGTGCTTTAGCAGCTCTCCTCTCCATCTTTATTTTGCAGCACTCACATTCCTTCTCATCAGACTCTTTTCTTATTTACCAGACAAAGCTGGACTGATCCTGTGGGTACCATTTCAGACTTGAAAATACGACACATCTAGCTTTATAAGCCCAGTCCACTGGTCTGTTTTCCTCATCAGGATCAAAGTTTTCCTGTGCTCTAAGCTCTGAGGAGTTTTAATATGTCACATGTGTAAGTTCAAGAAATATTTTTTTTCCTTTTTCTGGAGCTCTCACAATAGGATAGATCACGCATTCATGTTTGGGGTTGAGAGAGATGCTCAGCAAAAGTGAGATTCATTATCAGTTTGTCAACAAAATTCAATGCATCAAGAAGAGATGGGGGGGAAAGCAAAACCACACAATAGACACACAATAGATAATTTTTCTTCTAAGTGAAATGACATTCTGTTCACAACCAAAAAAGGCAAGGTAGTGCTGAACATTCATCAGACCATCTTATGAATACCCAGGCTGCCCAAGTGGGTGTGAAAGAAGCTAGGCCTCCAACACAGCCCACTCACTCTCTTAAAGATTTGGCCAAGTAGCAGAGATAATAGCTGTTCCAATCAAATCCCACTTGCACTTCAGCCACGACACAACTGTATTAATTGGAGACGGCTTTTTTTAAACTTGTCCAAGGACATTTAAGTCAATGAGAAAAGTTTCTGCAGGTACACTGGTGATAAAAGGAAAATGTGGGCTCTCTCCAGAAGGAAACAGGAGATCTGGTAACCTGGGATCCAGAGAAAGCTGAAGTACCCACAAGTGTTATGCCACAGTCTTCACTGGCAAGTGTTCTAGCCGTACTGTCCAAGTTTCAGAAGGCAAAGGCAGTGGAGTGGGAGAATGAAGGTCATGTTTATAACCACTGTAAACCTTAACACACACAAGTTCAGACTGACATTGTTTACCTGGACCTGTGCAAAGCATTTGACACTGTCCTGCACAAGATACTCTTCACTAAGCTGGAAAGAAACAGATTTGATGGGTGGACTCAGTGGATAAGGAGCTGGCTAGGTGGCTACACTCAAGCAGTTTCAGTCAACGGCTCAATGTCCAAGTGGAGAGCAGTGACGAGCGGTGTCCTCAGGGGCTGGTATTGGGACCGGTGCTGTTTAACAGCTTTGTTGGTGACAGGGACAGTGGGATGGAGTGCATACTCAGCAAGCATGCTGACAACACCAAGCTGTGTG
>WEIT01008227.1:1261-12029 GCA_013389985.1 Dryoscopus gambensis | reverse complement strand
AAAATAAAAAAACGGGAGGGAGAAAAAGTAAAGCAGTCAATAAAATTCCCAACGTGCTAAAAACAAAAAACATCTGCCAGATTTATTATCAGCTTGTGTGCAAGTTCAGCAGCAATAAATCCTCCCTTTCCTCAGCAGCTGGGGGGTGGGGGAAGGCATTCCTCTAAATTACAACTGAGGAAATTACGGAGAAAGTCACCAACAAATACTAGTCATTTCAAAAAATGCAAGAANCTGCCATATTCCCCAGGCAATGTAAGCAATTCTTCCTTACACCTTTCTGCCATGGGATTTCTATTCAGTAGACAGAATACAAACATAATCCAGATTCTCAGGTTTACTAATTGCCTGATGAAGTTCTCTTAGTGTTTGTTTTTTGCTGCCTGCAACAAAGGTACAGCCTGATGTGTTTATCATACTCAGAAACAAGGGGTGAAGAATGATCCTTCTCAACAGCTTCACAATCTGTTAAGAGGTTTCTGCCTGCTGTACTCTCAAATACAAGTTTCTGACGCAAAGCCCTGGGTTTGGAGATCAGGTCCGCAAACGAAGGCTGATCTGCCCACCTCCCTTCCAGAGAATGTTCCCACATCATTAGTGTGGCTGACAAGCTGGCATTAGATTCCAGTAGGCTTGTGCCTGCTCTGACAATAACAATCTCTGGCTGTTTTGATTTTTACCCAAACTGTTCATCATTCCATAAAGCAGCATTAATCCACAACGGATGTGGAACAGCACATCTCCATACTTCCTCATTCATCCAATTTACAGTATTTCAGATTTGTGACTCTACATCATAGTCCCTACATACACATACATACCTATATGTGTATATATATGTACATAAACTATAAAAGTTAATTTTAAATTTGAAAAGCAGAAAGATCACAATACAAACCTCAGAAGAAGTAATCTCCTCTTTTGCACAGCACGGAGTCTCTTCTTTAGGTCCCTTATTAATCTTTTTCTCTGTGGAAGGCTTTAGGTTGATCTGCTTTTTTAAAGTCTCGCAGTTTTCTGTTTCATTCCTGAGAGGCACTTGCTGGCTATTCCCTACAATTAAACAGTAACAACAGTTTGCTTGGGAAGAGAAGGGGCTCCCAGACATAACTACATACCTTTCTTTAAAAACAGATCTGTGGCTCTTTCCAAAACACTAGGAGACTAACCTCTAGGATGATGATACTGAAAATTTCAAAATCAAAAGGTAATGCTGTGCAAAAACTCTTAGAGCAGTTGCAAAAAGTAGCTTTGTGTTGGTTCATGCTCACGAGCACATCACTCCCAGTGCATGCAGAGATTACCCAAGTCCTGCTCATCTCATCTGAATTTGACCTATTTGGGGCTCAGCCGTGAGTCTGTAAGGTAGAGTCTGAAGCTAGAGAACACTAGGCTAAGAAACAAACAGAAAAAAACCCTGCAAGCTGAGTGCGGAGAAAGGACAGCCTTTACTTGGCTCTTCACACTTCCAAAGTGCCCTCTGCATTCAGCATGAAGACAAAGGGAAGTCATCCTTTCTTTAGGATGGGTTCCATATTAAACCTTCTTTTACTTGAGAGGCTGGTGAGGAAGAAGAATTAGTTTGATCTAAGAGTCCAAAGGACGAAATCTTCGAGAGGAAGCCTGCCTCAACAACTAGCTGAGTTGCCCAGTTGAGTCACGTTCCTCTGCCTGGGCCCTGCCAGGACAGGACATAATTAACTTCGCCTCTGATGGGTTCCAGGTATCTCAGAGATCTGCAACACATCCACAGTGATCTGCTACCAAGACTCTCAGCTGCTCTGCATGAGAAATGTCATCACTTACTGAACTGAACTGGCCTTCTTAACTGGGAAAGGCACAGCCAAACATTTTTACAGTTTCCTACCAATCAACTACAACATCCCAGCTCTGAGTCAGACACCATCTCCCCAGTGGAGCAGGCAGCCATGAGGACTGCAAAAGGAGCACATGTGAATGACACACCAGGCAAGGGAGACTGCCAGAGCTCTAAAGAATGCTCTGTTGCTCTCCAGCATACAAACATATGAGTACCTGTGGTCTTGAACTCCCTGTGTGCACAAAACCAGGTCTGTAACTATAATCAAGACACAAACAGTGCGACATGGTACTTTTTAGACTTAACATATCCTACTAAATGTCTTGAAACACAGAAATACTCACATACCCGATAGTGCAGAAAACCACAACTGCTACTAGACAACAAGGGAGATTACCTTTAGTGCTTTACTACTGAGTGCACTGAATGATCTCCTAATTCAAAGCAAAGAATAAACAACACTGCATTTTAGGAAAGCAATGAAGACTCTCAAAAATACCTTGTAAGAATGAGTGAAACTATCCTGCCATCACCTGAGTGTGCACACTTGTACCCACTATAGCTCACAGATAACAACAGGAAGCAACGAGCCCGTGGTAACAACTGCACAAGACAGGAGGGCCTGAAATGCCTCTCTGATGGCTCACTCACTTAATAAACTGCCACAGCTACAGCAAATGACAGTTTTCACCATTCAGCTACTTTGCCAAATGCCTCAGTGAGGCCAAGCTTCCAGAGGATCCATTTTCCTATCCTGCTCTTGATTCCTCACAGGTGTTCTTTTGCTGTTCTTAAAATTTTGAATTGTGAAGCTAAGAGGTAAGAGTTCCCAGGCGGCGTAGTCCCACAATTTCAAAAAAAGAAAAACAAGATAAAAAATACAGCTATGCAATTACTAAGAGAAACACTGATCTGCAGATTCCTATGAAATATAAGTTCACATTATTCTGATGTCAGGTTTTTGTTATTTTGTGTGGTTTTATCAAAGGAGTTCTGAATGTGCTTGCTTGGTGCAAGCAATATGCTTCTGAATGTGCTTGCTTGGTGATTCAAAAACCATATTTTCAGTGGTCCTGAAAATAGCAAACTGGGATCTTTCTGAGTATCTGACAAGGGCAATTTTTGTCTTATAAGCAGATCTATGACATCAATTATTTTAACAGTTAAAATGCCATGGCACAAGCTTGAAATCTGCAAACCAACAAACAGCTTTAAAGGCAAGCTGCTTTCCTTAGGAATGTAAACAGACAAATCACAGTGAACACATACGAAGCACCACATCCCCTTGTCCCACACAAAAGACAAAATCCTGATCACAGTGAACTCATCAGAAGATTTCACTTAGTAATTTAGACTGATGGAACTTGAAAAAAAATTACCACTATTTTTCCTAGAAATTTCTTGCAGTTCCGGCTGTTGCTGAGGTGAATTTCTGGACAAGTGACTTTCAGGTAGCTTCTTGGATATCTTCACAGAACAGAACTCCTGTTCTTTGAGCTCAGCTAGATTTTCTGAAGTTTTAAGATTAGTTTCCTTAGGAAACATACATGTTTGAAGATCTTCCTTCAGATCACACTCTGAAGAAGTATTTTTAATGAGAACTGTATTTTTCAGTGTACTTTCTTCTTTACCCAGAAAGTCTTCTGGAAGAGTTAAATTCTTGTTAACATTTATGCCATTTGCATATTTCAGAGTTACCCAGTTCTCACTGACAACATCAGTGCAAATGTCCTCTTTTGGTGCTGAGATTTGGTTCTCTGCAATCTGATTCTGCTTCTCATCAGCAGCTGCAATGGCACTGCCAGCTGATGTGTTTGGTTTCTGCTTACTGTAGTAAACTGAACATTTGTGTTTCTTCTGAGAGTGGCTGTAGGTTGCAGGACTTCTCTTTGCTGCACTCTGACTTCGGCTGGAAGAAGTGCCTACAGACAGGAAGCCCTTCCCTTTACCTTTATCCGAGGAACTATAGGAATCCATAAATGTTTTGCAGCTTCCCCTGGAGAAGAAGGGAAAAAAAAAAGTAATTTGGATTTGTTTATCTTTACAAAGCCATTACGAATTGCTTTATGAGATATTGTTGTAAGAAAAGAAAGGTGGGCATATTCACAAGCCACGAAATTGCTTTAGGTCTTCAATTCACCATACCAGCTAAGCACATTCTGATTTCAGTGGGAGTTGAGCAAGGCTCTAAGTATTTGCTCAGACTTCCAACACACTTACATGCTTCAGTAAGTGCCTAACTGACCACTCAAGAGGGCCAGATATGAGAGCCATCAAGGTATTTTCCATTCTTTCCATGGCTGCCACACCATGTGGTGTACCCTTACTTTCATGACACAATCTTTACCTTATGTACTACTGTCAATATACAAGAGTAATAAACCCCTGAGTTCCTCCATTCCTCCTGGGTTGAGATGGAAGTTCTCCAAAAGAGGCTGCTTGGAACACCATCTCCCTTAAACCAGCCCACAGCAATATAGGAATACAGACAGAAGGCACCACTCCACAATAAACAGAGTACGAAAGAAGGAAAAAAAAGTATTTTTACTTGTAGGAATCAGAGCTGATTACGTCAACAGAGTTGCTGTTCTGCTGTGGTGAAGCACTAGGATTTGGCCTCTGTCTTGATTTCATGAACTCTGCTAGAATATACTGGGCTTGCTGGAAGGCTATCAGAATCACTCCAAGCAGGGACAAACTGCCAAAGGAAACAATAGATACTGGTGTTTACAACTTTCAGGAATATTCAGTGAAAGAGTTTAAAAGTTTTTAACAAGATACACTTTTAAATATTTTGTTAGTAAATTCTAAGTAAAAAGACAGACAAGAAACTCAAAATACAGCTTTAAAAATTATAGTTGTAATAGTCTTTTCTTTTCCTTTTTCTTCCCCATAGCCCTTACTAGTTATTAGCTCTATAAAATAACTCAGTCATGAACTTTACGAAGAAAAAAATAGAATAGGCAAAAAGTTCATTCTAAAAAAGATAATCCTTGATTTGAAGATAATTTAGAAATAAGTCTCACTACAACATAATTACATCATATGATACCTATCAGGCTCCTATTCATGCATGATAGTCATTATTTTGGTACTTATTTAACACTGTCTCTTCCTTTTCCTAGAGAAAATGCTCGCATAAAATGAGCTACAAATGCCACCATACTTCTGAACTAAAAATGTAAATGCAAAATATCCTCTCTCCCCATGGTGTATTAATTGCACCAAACGTATATGGATCAAAACAAAAATCTTTCTCATTCATCAAACCACCTTCTCAATCATGCAGTGTAAATTTTGTTAGCAGGAAAACAGAATGAAAAACTCCTGGTTTTTCAGATGCCAGCAGTCTGTTTCTGTGGCATCTAGAAGCAGGCAATGCGGTCACCACTGTGGTTTCATTTGTGCTCTGACTGTTCCCAGTGTCCAAACAATGCAAGCAGCACCACAGTGTGCACGGGGATCTCAGTTAGGGAGGCATCAGCACCAGTGTTATCACCATGACACTCACATGCACTGCATCTTGTAGGAGCTCAGGGGCTCTGTGAGGAAAGCCTTACCTTACGAAGAGGACAGTGAGCCTCCAGAAAGACTCCTCCCAGCTGGGTCCTGGCACCACATCCGCGCACAGCGGTAACAGATGGTGAGGGAGAGTCACATTGAGCGTGAAGTGGAACTCCAAGTCAGCAGCAGTCACCAGTGTGAGCTCACGAATTACCCATGAAGATGTAAAGTCAGGAGTGAATCTGTCAGGAAAAACAGAGATGGTGTTACTCTTTCATTGTTGGGTTGAATTTAATTTTCTGAAGTCACACTGACACCAAAAATACAAATAATATGACAACAACAATAAGTATGAAAACTAATTTAATAATATTTAATAATAATTTAATAGTATTCTTAAAATACTAAAATATTGCTTCATTATTAATATGAATTATTACTTTATTCATCTAATAATAACAGTTTAATAATACTGAACAATATGATTTAATAATATTTTCAAAAGCACAGTTAAATAAAGTGTCCACTATCTGCTTAAACTGTGCAGGTGGCATTAGGTCATCTTAAATCAGCAAAATATGTGGGTTCATTGTGACTCTTCACAATACCCTTACTACTGTGACTTGTTTTCCTTTTCTCAAGGAGATGCATGTGATCAACTCAGGTTAATCAACAAAAGCACAGCTGTCCAGCATACAGCCAGCATGACTTCAGAAAGGGCCAGATTTAGGGTACAAAGCTGGAAAGATACAGACAGCAGAAGAAACACCAGATTTGTCTTTTCTTCCACTTCCCTTACCCACCTCATTATTCTACTTGATTGCTACAAGGTATGACTTGCCTTTCCAATCAGTAGAGGTGAAATTTGCTGTATAGGAAACCTCAGTTACTTTAATACAGTAATATTAACTTTACTTTTGCTTAAGTCACAGTATCTTTCACTCAAAAATAGTTTAAAAAGAATCACTTTTAGACTATGTGTGATGTTGGGAAAACATGACTAGATTGTGGTCAGGCTACTTGGAACAAGCTTAGAGAATAACAAGCAAATAAAACATTGTGGCAACTCTTTTGCTGTAATTTATTACTTCATAATGCACTGATAAAAGCTTGTGTGCTGCTTTTTAAAAATAATGGGTCATATAAAGAACCAGTACCATATTATCCGTTAGTTAGTGTTATCCTGAGGGAAATGCTTACTAAATTTCCATTCAAAATTTTGTGTGTGGTATGCTATTGGAGTGTCTGTTCCTGAAATTAATTATTTCAAATTTCCACTTCAGTTATTTTGTCAGCAAATTTGTCAGTGCTTACACAATGCTGATCTCTCGTGATGAGTTCTGAGCCAGGAAAAATTCCCGACAGTCTAACACTTCAAATCCATATCCTTGGCAACTGTAACCATTGATTTTCATCGATGAAATTGTTATAGGAAGAGGCCCAATATTCTCTACTTTGAAGTTCTTCGTAATGGATAGAATTTGCTTGCTGTCTTTCAGTTCTTAAAAGAAAAAAAGAGAGCAATTATTTCACAGTGCATAAAATTATTTTCTTACATTCATAAATATATTGCTATTTTTACTTACAATTGAATAAAAAAAAACCCCCATAAGTGACCAAGATTTAATACAGACTGTTTTGCAGTAGTGTATTTCTAAAACTTTTAACTATTTTCAGTCAGTGTTTTGAAAAAACAGAATCTACACTTCTCAAGGCCAAGATCTTCAGCTTTAGCAATCTGTGAGCGTAACATTAATGTTCTGTATCAGTACCAGTGCAGAGCAAAGCAGCCAGCTGCACAACCAGAGACTTGTGTCTCCTTACTCACGTCGTCTGCAGTCCATTAGTGTAGCTTCTGGCACCTTGAATCGAAGGGATCCTCCTGCACCAGGGAGTCTTCCCCCTACTTTAAGCAATTCTTTGGCTCCAAAGCCTTCTACATTGACCACATCCAGAACGGTTAAGTTGTTTCTGCCATAAAATAAAACTCAAGCAGTCAGCCACTGAAGCACATATTAAATTTGCAAAATCACGGCTTTGGTTTCTAGATGTCAAACCAAGACAACAGTGTTTCAGTAACAGGATCAGTGGTCAAACCTGGACAGATTTCCCCTAAACAGAGACAGGATCACTCCACTAGTGAATTTCACACAGTGAAGGAGCAAGTTTAGTGACCACTGCCACTGGGTAACAACTGTGCCACCTAGTAAAAATGGCTGCTTCTTCTATAAACTCTCTTTTCCTACAAAGATAACCAATGTTTGGCTGCATGTAAGACTTACTGGATAAATAACTCCTATCATTATGGAATCTAGTTGAAAAGAGCAAAGTCACGCAATGTGTTTCTCTCTCAACTCAAAACTGCCTGAGTACAGTCACATGCACTTTATAATCTTCTGACCACATATCAAGAAAATTAATGACTGAGACCTAAGGCACAAACACACTTGAAGCAATTTTTATTAAATGAGAGATATTCTGACTTTCAAATTTTGACCATTTGTCTATGTGCCGGGACTTTAAAAAGTCGTTTTTACATTGATTTGCTCGATTCTCACTTACAACTAAAACTTGGCTTACCTGATTAAAATAAGGGAAGCTACTCTTTTGTAGTCAAGAGGTGTAAAAATTACACCAACTTTTCTGGTTTCCAGTGGCTGTAAACTTAACCAAAGCATCTCAGAACTGCATTCCTTGCTGATGAGGTCCTCTTGATGTGCATTCTGTTAAACAAAAAATGCACTCTCACTCACTGAAAACATGTGTGTTTAAAGATGTCAATAAAGAAAGCACTGTATCACTACTTAGCACCACATAGGATATTTTTGGCAAGGTGCAGAAACTGCTAACTAACTTGTTATACCAAAATCTTTCCTTTTGACAACAAAAAACATCAGATAAGATTGTTTATTTGAGCAAAAGTTCGTATTACTGCACTTATTATGAGGAATGTATTACTTCATTATTTAAAACAGCTTTTATTTGCTCAGATTGAAAAGAAATTATATAGTGTCTTTCATATTCAAGGAATCCTGGAACAATTCACAACACAAGAACTGACAGTGTACTGATTGCACAGGGAAATGTGGCAACCATTATACCCTCAGTGGATGACTTACAACTTGATTGAAGTGAGAAAGGGACTGTTGGCAAATATGTTGATCATTTGAGACACTGGAAAGAAGTCAAAGCTAATTCTCTACTATATTATTGAAAACCAGAACTACCAGAAGTTCACTTAGTCTGGAAATAATGTAAATTTTTGTTTGTTTGGGTTTTTTTATACCATTGTTTATTCTTTCTTCCTTTAAAAATGAAAATAGCCCTAAAACTTGTTCTTCCATAACTGGGGGTCCCCTCTTAGAAAGGGGTGGTCAGGTACCTATAGCAGTCAAAAAACCCATAAACATTCCAAAATGGCCTCTTGCTTGGCTGTTTCTCAATTTATGGGTGTTGTACTAACAGCTTTTCTGATCTTTTTCAGTTCAAAATGTTTTTATTCTTAGTCTATTTTATGAAAAGTAACACACAAAAACTATAAGAATCTGCATTTAATAGTCAGTATTTATTAAAAGCGAGCCATGTACGGCATTTGCAAACCTCCCCATGTCACTCCCTACAAAGACATGCATGCACTCAAACATGAGCCTAACAATTCACTGCACATAAACAGACTAGGGAAATGATGACAAATGCAAAAATTTAAATATTAACAACTACTGATTTGGTTAACAAGCCAAGATCTGTCTTATATGTGCTGAATACCTATCTAACCATGCATGTTCCCCACAGCTCTTCAAATCTAATGAAAAACTGACATGAAGATCTACAGCTATTTTTCCATTTGGTCAAGAGTATGGTGTGCAGGACTGTGGAAACTCACTCCTACTCCTATGCTACCTTCCCTTTCTCAGAGTGTGCCTACAGGCTAGGATTTATGAACTGCTGTCTCCTCTCTTTTACAACAATTCTTACAACTGTTGCCAGAAAGGAAAGGTCAGCTTTGATTAGTGTAGCAAACATACTCTTTTCTTTTTACAAGGTACAAATATTTCATTAAGATCTTAAAGCATGTGTGCAGAAACGTGTATCTATACAGGACATTAAAGATGAAGCTGCAGCATGCCCAAACAGCAAAGAAAATACATTAATTCAGGGCTTTTGCACAAATCAGAAGTCTTAAGAAGCAATTCTCCAGGTATTCTGGATAGTACTCTGGTCACCAGAATATGCCAACATCCCTGATACAGCATTTTCTCTGTTTCTGTCATCCATGACACGACACCTCTGGGTTTAAGCACAGCTCAGCACCGGTGTGACACAGGCAAGTGTTACCACACTCATGCAAAAACTAGGCAGTGGGAACCAGGGAGAATCATGACATTTCCAAAGCTGAATCCAGGAGTTGCAATGGCATGAAGCTGAGATGTAGAAATCCCACCTCCTGCTCCCTTGAACTACATGACACTATTTCCCTCTACTGAAAAAGATAACCAGCCAGCTCCTGACATCACCAACTCAACAGCCTGACACTTCGTGGTCAGCCTGGAGCTAAGGGTGAAGTCCCAGTAACACATACACACACACTTGCAGGCATGCATGCACCTCGTCCCTACAGCTGTAGTCAAAACAGACTCATCAAATGCTGAAAATAATTAACTGCAAAGATACAAACCTGACAAAGAATCAAGAAAACACTGTGAAACTGCTTTAAATCGCACTTGGGAACAACCCAGAAGTAGCATAGCTAGAAAAAGCTTTCTCTAGTGTCAGACCACTTCTACCAAAATTAGCCATCTTACCCTATGAGAACATTCATCCATTAGCCTGAATTCGGTGGTTGTGAAATTAATAGCTTGCACATTTATGCCGAACCTAAATAAACCAAAACAAAAAGTTAAGCATTTGAAACCCAGCCTGTCAGAACTGCATAGACTTATTTTTATATGCTGGCATCTATTCTTAAATAAGGAGTACTTTTACAATCGCGTTTTGGCAGATGTGAAATACGGTGGAAATGTGGGTCTGCATTTCAGCAGAATACACTGCAAATCAGTTTTATGTGGATTCCACACATTTGGAACACAGGCAAATGGCTGGGCATTTTACTTCTGTTAGTGTAGAATATTGTAAAAGACCACAATCAAGAAACAGAATTTCTAAGCCACACAAACACAAATTCCCCGAAGCTTTTTCTGCTCGTATAACCGTTAAGAAATAATCATTATTAAATCTCATATAATTTATTCAAATATCCCCCTTTCTGCTCATTATTTGTTTCAGATTAATTCCTATTTTCTACCACATAATTTGCAAATCAAATTCACTTACAGAAGTTGACTTTTTTGCCTAAGTGCAAATTATACGCATTTGACATTAAGGTATTAAAAACTGACATAAGAAAACCAACAGGTAAAATGTAGATTATAGAGGACTAATGGACCT
>WEIT01008225.1:61759-72082 GCA_013389985.1 Dryoscopus gambensis | reverse complement strand
GCCCTCCCGCACCCCCCTCCCCACCACCACCCGAAGAAGGACATGTCGATGATGGTCTCCTGTGATCCGGGGGCTTCCAGCCTGGGCAGCCCCCCGCTGTCCACCGGCTGTTTCTCCCAAGCCTACACGCCAGCGGCTGTCAGCGCCCCCGCTTCCCGGGGCGGGTGTCTCTGTGACACCCCCCAAGGCCCCGAGCTCAGGACCCTCCGCTCAGCCTCGGCGGGACGGCTGCCGGTAAGATGTCTGCGTCCCGCCTCTTCCTCGGACATCGCTTAGGGGGCACGGGAGGCTGGGGATCATGCTGGGTGGGGAGCAAGGGGTGGGTGACCCCAGCATGTACAGCCCCCTCTCTTCCAAATTTTGCAGCTTGTATTGGAGTCTGCACCCCCTAATGTGTCTTTCTGGGGGTGGGGGAGGGTGAGGTCTGAAATCAGAAGTCGCAGTGAAATGGCTCAGATGTTTCTCAACTTCCCCTCGCCCCTGCGTGCCCGCGGCTCTGGCTTCCGCTTCTCGGCCTTTTTCGGCCTTTTTTCCTCTCTCCAGCTTGCAAAATGTCCCCGTTGTGCCTCAAAACCCGGCCAGCAATCCCAGGGCCTTTGAAAAGCCCTTTCTGTGGTGGGGAAATGAGGAATGGGTACAGGCAGAGCCCTTGCCTCCTCTAGGTGGGGGGCACCAGCCCTGCCCGCTGGCTCTCCCCACCTTGGAGCTGTGACCCTCGGGGTGCCCGGTCACCCGGGAGGTGGGGGGACACGGAACACGGGTGCTACAGCGTCGCTTTCCAAGCTTGGTTTCTGCCCGTTGTTACAGTGGGGCTCGCAATGGCTGTTTTTTGCGGGGGATCTCATCCTCCATGGACCACTCCAAAGCTTTGAAGCTCGGGCCCTGATGCTGGGAGTTGTGTAGGGGCTTGCTGTCCCATATCTCTGCCGCCAAGCCGCGGCCTCACGGCTGTGTTCACAAAGCCCAGCGCTGAGCTACAAAGCTACCCCTAAACAGAGAAACTGAGGAACAAGTCGGGTGCTGGTGCCGTGCCCGGTGTCAGGGAACACAAGAGGCTTTGCCCAGCCTGTCCCTGCTCCCGGAGGGCCCCCTCCGAGTCCCTGGCCCATCGGCCCTGCTGGCAGCTGGCATTTAATTCCTGCCTGCTCCAGCCTGGGCACACATCCAGCCCTCACTGTGAACCTCTGTTCTCCCCGGGTCCTGGGAGGGATCCCAGACCCTGCTAACACCGATTCAGTTTTCCCAAAGCTTGATTTATTTATTTATTCCAGCCGCCGCCCCCCCTTTCCCCAATCCCTGATGCTCGGTGCCAGCTGGGGACATTGCCGCGGCGGGGGGAGAGGCAGTGTCTTTGCTTCCCCCTTTATGCCGTGGCTGGGGGGCCGTTTCGAGTCCCATCCCGGGGGACTTCGGGACCACCTGTCTCCTCTCAGGCCTCTTTGTCTCCGAACGGCTTGAGATGCCACATCCTGCACTGCCGGGGGCTGTTGTTTAAGGAGACACCATCATTGCTGCCCCCTCCCTTAAAAACACCTCACAAGACTCCCAGTACCCTTTCTGTGGATCTGCAGAGCTGGTTTTAGGCTAATGGCCCATTTGTCATCATCATCATCACCCACTCCAGGAGGTGCTCAGGGTACTCCTTCCTGCCGCTGTCGCTGTCCCCTAAATGGGGCCGGGGCGAGGGACAGACTTGTGTGACACTTGGGGACATGAAGTCCTTGTCCTTAAGTGACACCCGGGATCAAGAGGCTTTGGGCTAACGGCCTCTTTGTCATCATCACCATCATCATCGTCATCACCCACACAGGGAGATGTTCCGGGTGCTCCTGCCCACAACCGTCCCTGGAACAGTGTCTGGGGGGCTCATGTGACAACTGGGGACATGACGTGCTCCTCCATTCCCCGTGGTGGCTTGCGAGAGGCGTTCTCCCCTGTCCCCATCCCATTCCCTGATGCCACTATCCCATTCGCGGTGCTGAAGACGCTATTTCCAGCCCCGGTGTGGCACTCGCGGCCCTGACAGCTGGGGTTCCTGCCACACACACCCTGTTTATGGCACAACCTTTGTGTGCAGAGCCGAGGGAATCAGATAATGAGCGTTTCCTCCCAATTCCCGAGCAGGGCAATTGCAGCCGCTCCCACCGGCTTTGTGCCACATGAGTGATCTGGGATCACACGGAGAGGCCTATCCCCACCGCGGGAAAGCAGGATGGGTTGCCTCCTCAAGGTCCAAAAAAGCCTTAAATTTACCATACTCTCCGATTTGAGGGTTCTGGAGTAACTAAATGTGTTTTCCTCCATGGAAAATGTGTATTTTGGAGTGATTTTAGCCCATGCCAATCCTGTCGTCGATGTTTCGCCATCTCTGGTGTCTCTAGGGTCTGTGGAGTCTCGATAGGGGCTTAGGGCTATGCAAGAGCTCTAGAGAGAGGGATGTTTCTGCCCTGGGATCCCAGCTCCCCACCCTGAACAGGAGCGTCCAGAGTCTGCTGTGGTTCTGTATGAGCCGGCAGGGCTGAGCTGCCCGCGCAAAGAGCACCCAAGAGTGGCAGCCCCTGTGGGTGCTGGGTTGGTGGGAGAACCTGCTCAGCAGCACCCCAGATTCTACAGGGGTGACATAATCCCATCCCACCTTGATCCCATCAAAAGGTTTTCTGCATGGGCAGAAGGAGGAGATTTTTGGGGGAGCGATGGGTGGGGAAGTGGTGATTGTGCTGCTGCCTTTGCAGGGGCTTTTTTGGCTATGGCTTTTAAAGCCACCAACTTCTCTCTACTGGGGAGCATCTCCTGGGATGGGGCTGTTGGAGGGGATGCAGATGTCACCTGCACCCCGGAGTAGGGAGCAGTACCTGGGCTGAGGGTACTGCCTTCCTCCTCAGCGCAGGGTAGTCTCCCTGTCCCCCAAATCTGGGACCAGCCTCCATTCCCCTGTCCCCATCTCATGCCCTACTAACCCTCAGCCACCCCAAGGCAGTGGGGGCTGCACCTGCGGGGTGCAGCAGCCCCTTGGCACAAGCAAGCAGCAGGATCCTCGAGTGCCCCTTGGCTTCCCAGCAGCTCCGAGTGCCCAACCCCAGGCACTGCGTTCCCACGCCCCCGTGGGGGCGGTGGGGCTGGCAAAAGGGGGAGCTGGGGGGAGCCCCATAAAGAGCCGGGCAGAGCCTGGGCAAGCCCAGAGAAGGCAGCGGATGCTGTTGAAAGGGAAGGTTGGCAGGAGGAGCCCCCCGCGGGGGGGCTGAGGGATGCTCTGATGCTTGGGCTGGGTGCAGGGCGTAGCCCCTGGCGCCAGGGCTGGGCTCAGGGCTGCTTGGCAGGCAGAGCTGGCAGGGGGCCCAGCCTGCCCCCTCACTGCCTTACACCCCGCCCCCCCGCGAAATTTTGGGGTCAAGCCTCATTTCCCAGTCCCACCATCATATTGAGGTGTAGCTGGTGTGTTCCCACATCCTCGGGAGCCATGGCTGGGGACTTGCAAGTGGCGTGGGGTGGTCCTGCCACGTCTTTGGGGGGGTCTTTGGATTTGGTCCCTGCTCCCCTACCTGCTCTGGTTCATACCACCCCTCTTCAGTGCTGGCAGGGTGCTGGGAGCCCCTCACTGTGCCCCACTCAGCTGTTGTGTGCCTAATCCTGGCTGGCTGGGGGGATGGCAGCTGGGTCACAGGAGGGAGCCCCTTGTCCATTGTCCCTTGCTGGTGGGTCCCAGAACTCAGGGTCCTGCCACTGTCTGAGCCCACCAAGCCCCCACCCCCCAAAACTGCACCTGGAGGACCAGGTGTCCCCCTTTATCTCCTCCTGCACATGGGGAGGGGGGATTTGGGGGGTTTGGAGGTGTCTGGAAACACCAGGACCTGCTGTGGGTTCCTCTGTGCCTCCGTCTCCCCATTGCGTGGGGCAGGTGGGGTGCAGCTGACCTCCCCAGCAGCGATGGGAACATACACTGGCCATGGCCATCCTTGCTGGAGAAGCAAGGGATACCAGTGGGGAAGGGGGGAGGGGGGGGCAGAGTGATGGCCCCCCTCCCGTGCTGGCAGATGGATGGGGTCTTATCTGAGGCAGGTGTTTCCCATGTGCTCGGTATTAACATTTGTGGTGCCGGCAGCTCCGGGGCAGATCCGGGGGCACGAGGCTGGGGTTGGAGGCATGTTCACTGGGAAAAACCTGCTCGGGGAAGGGCAGGAGGGAACAGATTCCCACAGGAGCTCAGGACCAACCTGGCTTCCTGGGGGGGGCGGAAACCAGCCCCTGGCGCCTCTCCCGCCAGCCCCCTCGGGTGGGAACCACGCCGAGGTGCCCAACCCTTCCCCGCAAAGTGCATTGTGCTCCCAGGGGAGCCGCCATCGGAGCCAGCACAGGGACCTGGGCATCATGTGGGATGTGCTGGGGGGAACTCTGTGGGACAGCCCGGCCTGGGAGCAGGTACTGTGGGGGGTCGGGATGGGGCTGGGGGGCTGCTTTCTCCTGGTGAACTGAAGCGTTCCCCCCAAGATCACCCTGTGCATGTTTGTTGATGTGGATGGGTCCTGGGGGATTTGTTTGCATGGGGGGGGGGGTTGGTGAGACCCTCCAGTTCTCCTCTGAATTTACTCTGCTGCACTTTTCCTTGGGTCCCTTCTACCCAAGTGCTGCTTGGGGTTCCTTGAGGGGGATTTCAAGGAGCTGCTTGCCCTGGTGAGGGGACAGCAGGGATGTTTGTCTCCCCTCCCAAGACCCAGCATAACCCCCTCGCCCCAGTTTCCCTCCAGCTGGGTGCATGTATCCAGGGCACCCAGGGGTCCCCGGGGGCGCTGAACCCGGCTGGTCCCAGGTGTGCTGGTGGCAGCTGGGTGCCCTCAGCTGCCTCAACCATGACGCGGGTGGGAGGGGGGAAGTGAAATCCTGCACCCCAGTGAGCCAGCTGGAAGGATGGGAGGGTGAGGATGTGGCTTGGGAGCCACTGCATTCCCAGGGGTCAGCACGTAGAACCCTGCCAGGAGCTGGGGGTGAGGGGAAATCGTGATGGATTCCCTGTGACTGCCGGGGTGGGCAGGAAGCCACGGGGGGGTGACAGGACCCCTCATCTCCTCTCCGTCCAGTTCTCCCAGTGGCCTCTCACACTGCTGGGTGCTGCTGTGTCCCTTCCCAAAAGGGGCACTGCAACTGGATGAGCCTCTTGCAGGATTCCCTCACCCCAGGATGTGGCACCCAGGGCTCGGCTGATGACCCTGGTGGGTCTGGGGAACCCAGAGGGGTGTCTGGCTTGGCCACAATGCAGGGTCTTCTTTCGTGCTCCAGGCCAAGAGGAAGCTGGACCTGGAGGGCCCCGAATTTCGCACGCCCAAGGGGAAGGGCTGGACACTGGCACAGCTCCCCAGCCCCAGGAGTAAGTGATGCGGGATCAGATGGGGCAGGGGAAGCTGGGGGGAGCAGACCCCATTTCTCTTCCCTCTTAGAACTATGTCCCCTCTAGCACTACCTCATGTCATCTCCAGCCCACATCCCACACTAAGGAGAGGAAGAGGGGGGGTCTCTCATGTCCAGCCCAGTGATACCTCCATCCCATGGACCTGGCTAAGGAGAGGATGGGGAGGTCCCTTGTCTTCAACCCTATGTAACCTCTGTCCCACATCCCACACTAAAGAAAGGAAGACGTGGTCTCTCGTATCTAGCCCCATGTCACCTCCATCCCACATCCCAAACTAAGGAGAGGGTGGGGGGGTCTCTTGTTTCCCAACAGCCCCCAAGTCTCCCGGGGAGAAGACTCGCTATGACACGTCACTGGGGCTGCTCACCAAAAAATTCATCCGTTTGCTCAATGAGTCTCCCGACGGTATTGTGGATCTGAACCGGGCTGCTGAGGTGCTGGAGGTCCAGAAACGTCGCATCTACGACATCACCAATGTGCTGGAGGGCATCCAGCTCATCCGCAAGAAATCCAAGAACCACATCCAGTGGATGTAAGTGATGCTGGGCAGCTGAAAATGGAACACAGGGCAGGGTGGGGGACAGGTGGCTTGAGGACACGTAGGGTGTGCTGTGCCGTGACTCAGATGCCATCTCCATTGGCAGGGGGACAGGGATCTTTGAGGACACAGCGATGATGGCGAAGCAACAGGTGCTGCGGGGGGAACTGGCCGAACTGGCTAGGACAGAGAGGATGCTGGACCAGCTCGTGCAGGACTGTGCCGTGCAGATCCGGCAGCTGGCTGACGACGAGACCAACCAGAGATATCCTTGCTGAGGGAGATAGGAGGGAGGGCAGGGTCTTGGGGGCCCCTCTGAGCCCCTTCTCCTTCAGTTGTGTTCCCCTGGGCTTGGGGGTTGTTTGGAGGGATGCAGAGGTTGATGTCCTGCTTGCAGCCCCTCCTTTTCCTATACCTCGTTCCTGTCCACGCTGGCATACGTCACCTACCAGGACCTCCGTGCCATCAGCAGCCTCCAGGAGCAGACGGTGATTGCCGTGAAGGCTCCCCCTGAGATGCAGCTGGAGGTGCCAGACTTCAGCCAGGTGTGTGTGGGTGCTGCTGGATCCATGCCACACTCGATGGGTCCCTCTGGGGCGTCCCAAGGACACAGCCCAGCATGACCCTGGGTGGTTTTGGGGTGTCTCCATGGGGCTGTTTGACCCTGAGCTGGTCCTTCAAGGGTTGCAGTGCCCCAGCTGGATCCCTCATGGGTTGGGGGTAGTGGAGCGGGATATGGGTGACCTTCTGGATACCCCCCTGAGCGTTACTCTGCCCTCCCAGGAGAACTTCCAGCTCCACCTGAAGAGCACCAATGGCCCCATCGAGGTGTACCTCTGCCCAGAGGAGATCACGGACAAAAGCTCCACCAAGGACCACCCTGTCCCCTCTGCTGCCACCCCCCCACAGGACCACCCTGTACCCCTTTCCCTGCCAAACAGCTCCCCATCAGCCACACAGCCGCTCCACACCATCTCCCAGGGCTGGGGGGGCACAGGAACTCCTCTCTCACCCCCATCTCTGGCTCTCCCCATTCCAGGGGGACCCAGCTCACTGCTGGAGGTGGAGCCTGGGCTCCTGGGCTCCCCCGCCCACCTTCTGCAGCAGACGGAGGACCAGCTGCCCTGCACCCCCTCCCACCTGGACTTGGGACCCTTTGTCACCTTCTCGCCCCCCCTGGAAGAGGATGACTATCTCTGGGGGCTTGAGGGTGAGGGTGTCACAGACCTCTTTGAGACATACGACTTGGGGGACCTGCTGAAGCACTGAGTGTCCCCCCAGTCCCCATTGCCTTTGTCCCCTCTGGCCACTCGTGTCCTGAGCACGTGGGGTCTGTGTGGGGTGACTGGAGAGAGCGGAGAGTGTTGGGGAGCACCGGGTTTTTTGAGGATGGGGAGGAGGGGGCGACTTATGTTGCTCAGCCAGTGTGGCTTCTCTGCACTCTCCTGGGCTGGTTGTCACCTCACTGGTGATCCATCCAGGACCCATCCCAGAATCCCCCCATAAATCCATGGGGCACCGATGGTTCTCACCATAACCCCCCACCACCCTGGGGATGCTGGTGGACTGGGAGTGCCTTTAGGTGCCCCAGATGGGTTAGGGGCATCCCTGGGTGGCAGAGAAACCTCTGCCTAGAATGGGCTGTGTCATGTTTTGGGGTCACTCCAGTTGCTCTCCAGTTAAACTGGTTCTTCACGGTCATGACAGGTCATTTCCAGTGGCATTTTCCGCACCACGGCTGGAATATCCTTGAAAAAACATTCAGGCAGCAAAGCTGAAGTCACCTTTGGGTGAGGGGAGGATGAAGCTCCTGTGGCTCTGGCAAATCCCTGGCCAGGACACAGAGCCATATTCCCTGAGGGGCTGCAGCCCCTCTGCCCCAGTCCACACCAGCTCCCTCCAGCCTCTTGGAGCTACTGGTACTGGGAGTATCAAAACTGGAATGTATTGGGAAGACGTATGTCTGGAGGAGGCGATGACTTGCAGAGAGGGGCTTGGGAAACAGCTTGGGACAAGCCCTGGGACATGGGGTGGGATAGGGCTTTTAATTATGCCATTCCTTGTGAAATACCTGTAATTATTGCACTGTATTTATCTGGGGTCCCCCTTTGGTGTGGGGCTGGTGGGGCTGGGAGGGGTTGGATTTGTCAGTGTGTGTATTTAAGTTGTCCTTCCTTGGGTTGTTGGTGCTCCTTTAGGTTGGGTCAGAGATGGTGTGGGTGAGAGTGTGTTTGGCCTGGAAAAACTTGTGGCACTTGATGTTTTCTGCATAGGAGGGGTTGAAATAAAATAAAATTTTGGAGTTATAAAGGGCTGTTTTTCTCTAAGCAGCAAAATGCTGGAATGGTTTGGGAGGAGGGAGGAGCTGGGCTGGTTTTGCTCCTGTTTTCAGGTTAAAATAGCCTGTTTTGAGGCTTTTTAACTGGCCAGCCTGCCAAGTGGTCTGTAGGCACTTGTGGAGAAGGGGGTTGAGATGAAGCTTTGGCTGGAGTGAGGAGAACGGGTCTGACCTGCTCAGATTGGTGATTTCCAGCCCAAATCTGGCTGGGATGAGCCTTTGCCTAAGCTAGAGCCCCTTCAACCAGAAGTGTGGGAAAAGCCCCAGGGCTGGGGGTCAGTTCCCTATGGATCTTGGGGCTGGATGGGCTTGTGCACCCCAATTTGGGGGCTGCAGAGCAAGATTCTGGAGGAGCTGTGTCCATATAAGGTCCTTCCCCATGTGTTACCTGTCATGCTGTGACCTGGGGATGCCACCAGTGCTGGTGGCAAAGTGATGGTCAGTGGTACCAGCTGATGTCCTGTGGCATGTGGTGGTGGGGAGTGGTACCCACGTGATGGCTGGTGGTGCCTGATGTTCACTGGTACCAAGTGATAGCCGGTGGTACTCAGTGATGTGTGATGGTACCTGGTGATGCCTGGTGGTACCCGGTGATGTCTCGTACCTGGGATCACGGCACACGTTGGCCTTGCATAGTTCGTCTGGTGGTGTGGAGGAAGAGGAGGAGGAGAGCCCCGGGCCAGGAGAGCCGGGCCAGGGGCACAGAGTCCCCATTTCCCATGGGAATGAATGTCCTGCAGCAGCTGGGGGGGTGTCCCCGGGCCGTTTGCCCCCGCAGTCCCCAGGCCAGCCAGGAGGTGGCAGGGCCACACCAGCCAAGGGACCGGAGGGACCCCTCGGGGCAGCAGAGGGAAGCGGGAGGATCGGGAGATGCCTGTCGGCTGAGGGGCTCTTATCCCAAATCCCTTCTGCTCCAGTCCTGCCTGGGCTGCAGCCTTTTAACCCTCTGTCTCCCAGAGCCCTGCCGAGGGAGATGTCCCGGGAGCTCGGCAGATGTTGGGTCCCCCCAGACTGGAGGAGTACACCCCAGACCGTGGGTTTCCCTGCTTGCCAGTGCCTGAAGGGTGGAATCTTTCAAGTGCAGCCGTTCACCCAAGGCTTGTGATGGCTCTTCCTGTACCCCAGTCCCCCTCAGCACCCCGGTAACAGCGGGTTAGAGGAGGGCTTGGGCTGGCCCTGGTTAGGCACAGACCTGAGTTTTACTGAGCCTCACTTCTGGCTCAGTAAAAGGGTCGAGGGCCTGCCACTCCCTGACCCACCCTGAGTGAGGAGTGCAAGGGGCATAAGGGGGGTCTGCAAAGCCGCCTTGCACCCATGTTTGCCTCTCACATGGCAAACCAGCCCCAGTGAGGCTTTTTGCCCCTTTCTGTTCCAGTTTGTCACCGGCCCCAGCCCTGTAGTGGGATGTGCTCAATGTCTGTTCAACCTCATTGCCTGCTCCCGGGGTGTCCAGGCTCCCCCATCCTCCGGGAAGAGCAAATAAGTAGGAATGGGACACCAAATTCCATTGAGAGGTGGGACGAATGAGGGGGACAGCAGAGGGAGTAAAGAGGTCGCCTCCAGCGGGACAAAAAGCCAAGGGCTCCAGTCATTATCCCCTGTCCAAGGATTGTCCCCTCGGGGTCCTAGGAAGGGCAGGGTGGGGGTGACCTCCAGTTAAACCGGTGTTTGGGGCGGACTGGGCATATTTCTAAGCCGTCACTGTGTGTGTCTCCATCTCCTACCAAGATGGGGAGAGGTGGTTGCTGGGGATCCCTGGGAGAGGTGGGTGCTGGAGTGCTGGGGTGAGGTGGGTTCCGGGCTGAGGTGGGTGCTGAGGTCCCTGCGTGCTTGGGTGAGGTGGGTGCTGTGTGCCTGAGAAAGGTGGGTGTCGGCGTTAGGGGCGTGCTGGTGCCTGGGGAATGTGGGTATTTGGGTTAGGGAGATGCTGGGTGCCTGGGAAAGGTGGGTGCCGGGTGCCGAGGCAAGGCTGGGGGTGCAGACCCAACCAGACCCCAGGGTTTTCCCTTCGTCCCATAAGGGAACCCCGCACCCGCTACGTTCCGG
>WEIT01008225.1:22892-61512 GCA_013389985.1 Dryoscopus gambensis | reverse complement strand
GGGGGTGGTTGGGGGGTCAGGCTGCGCATCCAAGCTGGGAACGTCCCCCGCATCCCGCCTGGGAACATCTCCGCACCAGTAGGTCCTAGTCCCTTGATGCTTGCGCCTCCCTCTGGCTTCTGTTTTTTTGGGGCCCACCCCTTTCACCCTGAGACTGCGCTGGTCATCCTACGCGGGTGGTTTGGGACCCTCGGGTGGGGGGCCGTTTGCATCTTCCGAGCAGCCCTAGCGTGCTTTTGTGGTGGGCTGAGCCTGTAGAAATGGGCAAAGGCTTCTTCGCTGGGTTGCACAAGTCGGCAGTGGCAGGGGAGGTAGAAGAATGGCCTCCATTGAGCATCCTGCCCGGGGTCCCCAGGCTGCGAGCCTGGCTAGCTGTGGTGCAGGTGTGCATTCATCCCTTCCTCCATCTCATGGGGAATTCTTCCTGCTCCTGTCCCTGTTGTGCCAATGTCCTCAGCTGCTCCCGACCAGAAGCCCTTGAGCTGGGCCTGGAGCATGATGGGTACCACTGGGGGCTCCGGACATCTCTGCCCCTCCGCTCCTGAGCAGCAAATGATGTCTTAGGTTTTCACCAAGGCTCATGTTCCCGGCAGCCAGCCTGGTACATCGGGGGTGCCAGTGCTGCCTGCGGCTGTAGGCAGCACTGTACAGTGATTCCCTCTGCATTTACCACTCAAACACTTGTCTCTGCTTGCCCTGTGCCCACCGGTCAACTCATGGACCCCCTTCCTGAAAGCCCTTGTGTCCTTCCCTGGATCGTCCCTGCACCAGCCCTGCATTCTGCATCCTGCAGCTGTGAGCTGGCACCAGGATGAGCTGCTCTGCCCTGGACACTTGAAGGAGCTTCTTCCCACACTTGCCCAGTGATGGTTCCAAAGCGTCTCATGCTGCCTCAGTTTCCCCTTCTTAAGACTCTGCCAGGTTTGCAAGCCTGGAGCATTCAGGCATCCAGCCCAGGCTTCCCCCAGGGGCCGGGAACATCTCTGCTCTGGACAGTTTGGTGCACCTGGATTTAACACAGAGAAAGGCCATGGGGGGCTTTGGTGCACCCCTACATTCTCCCCACTGTAGATGCATTGCAAGACTCCCCTGAGTAGGGGGTTTGGCTCCCACCTCAGCCCCAGTGCCCTCCCAGCCAGTTCATCCTGGCAGCATCCCATCCAAGAGGAGAGCAGTGCTGAAGCCAGGCTGACCCTGCTGTCAGGAAATCAGCCTCGACATCAGCCTGAAAACCTTTGACAGAGCTCAAGCAGAGAGAGAGCCTCTTTATTGTAATTCCTCCGAGGTTTCATCCCTGCCCTTTCTGCTGTTCACGCCCTCTAAATATTTCCAGCCTGTTATCATGGCTCTGGTACCTGCAGCCAAGCTAACCTTAACCCTTTCCTGATGCTGGGGCCAGCATGTGCTCAGATCCTCAGGCTGGGAGCACCACAGCCCCTTGCCCTTGGGTTGAGTGGGGCTGAGTTTGTCGTAGTGCGTGGGTGGGGTTGAATTTGTCGTGGTGCTTGGCGGGCAAATCAGGGCTAAACAGGTAGGAAGAGATGAGGGGGTAGGAAGAGCTCTAAACCAGAGCAGGATGTGGCCCGTGGGGCTGCAGGGAAGCTCATGGTGTTGGGGACTGCGGGCAAGACCCTGCATGAGCTGGGGGGCTTTGGAAAGCCACATTCCTCCTTGTGGGATTGTTGTGGTTTAGCACACAGCTGGCACAAGGGTTTATGGAATTTAGGTCCCCATCAGCAGGAGGTGGGTCCTGTCTTTGGCTCTGTGGGGAGCTGGGCACCCTCACACATTACGCCCGGTTCTGAGCCGTGGGGATGGGCTGGTGTGCTACATGATGCTTCAGCTTCTCCTTGGTTGAAACAGTCCCTGCAAGAGCCAGCAAGGCATTTTCCATGGTTAATAGAAGCTGCTGAGATCCAAATAGCCTCTCACCTCCTGCTACTGTCTTGCTCAAACACTCCTCTCTGGGGCCAGCCAAAGCCCTGCCTGGCAGCAAAGCCACGGGGACCACAGTCCTGGCAGGGGACTGGCTGGACACTGTGGCTCCAGCATCCCCAGGATGCCTCCAGCTCCTTTCCCAGCCCTGGGAGCTTGGATCCCGCCCCACACATCTGCACAGCAGAGCTGCAGCCTTTCCAAGGGCCAGCTGGGCTGGGGGAGTGGCAGCCGTGCTTGGCTAATGAGCTCCATTTGTTTTCTCTCTTTGCTTTCGCAGAGCCTGGATGGGGACCAAGCTGTGCTCCAGAGGATCAGGAAATATGTGAAAGCCATTCACGTCTCTGGGCTCAGTGAGTTGGGCTTTGAGAGGTGATGGGCATTCGCAGAGCATGAGGCTGGGGAGGTGTGACAGTCCCATCCTCTCCCAGCATGGTCACATGGGGCAGCAGGGTGGCCTTGGGTGCTGGTGAGCCCGGGGCTATTTGCTACTTGGGTGCTGCCAGCCAGCCAGCCGGGCAACATGCTAAGGTGCCAAAAATTGTCTTAAAACAATATAAAAAGGGAAATGGAGAGCCTTAGGAAGGTTGTTTTGGACATTCCAGTGCTGTCCTGCAGTAGGGTCATCCCAGCTTTGCTACAGAGGGATGGGGCGGTGGGTGCTGGGTGCTGGTGGGACCTCATGATGTGACCTAGCAATGTGCTTAGATGTCAAAAACTGTCTGAAGTATATATATAAAAAAGAAAATTGAGAACCTTGGGGAGGTTTTTTTGGGACACTGCTGCTGCCATGCATCAGGACCAGCCCAGCTCTTTTACAAAGGGATGGAGAGATGGTGGGACCTCACCGTGTGACCATGATGTGTCAGGTCCTGCAGGGTCACTCCATGTCCCTCTCCGGTGTGTCCCCATACAGCTCATGTAGAGAACGAGGAGCAGTACAGCGAGGCCCTGGAGAACTTTGGCAACAACCACCTCTCCCAGAGCAACCACGAGCTCTCCACCGGCTTCCTGAACCTGGCTGTTTTCACCCGTGAGGTCACTGCGCTCTTCAAGAACCTGGTAAGCTGTCCCAAACCCACTTGGATTTGGAATCCCCCACCAACCAGTGCAGCTCCCCTCCTTCCAGTTTAGCTGCCTCCACCACATGCAGCAATCCCTACCTCCCACCCCAGGCTCAGGGACACATTCCCAGTGCTCTCAGACCATCTGATACCCCTGTTACTGGATTTATAGCTCACTCCCAGCCCCCTGGGGCCATTGACACTGGGATCTGATGGGAAGCTAGGGCTGCTATTTTAATTTTTTTCCCTTTTTTCTTGCTTTCTGTTTTTTTCTCACATCAGTTGCATCTCTGATCTTGCTTGCCAAGAGTAAATCAAAGCCATGCTGGGCTGCACAGTGGGGCCATGGGGAGCAAGCAGAGGCAGCCGTGAGCTGAGCCAGGAATGGCTCGGATGGAAAACTCAGCTCCTGAATGGAGCTGGGTCCATGCATGCCCAGCAGCAAATCCCTGGGGGGTCCCATGTGGCCCCTTCTCTGTTCACTTTCAAATCCCCCTCTCCAAAGGGTGTTTTTGGCCTCTGGCTCTGCTTAGGGAGGAAATTGATTTCTGCTGCCCTTCCTCCAGCAAGAATTTCAGATTTTTGGCATCTTCCTCTCCCAGTTACCCCAATCTGGGCCTCCCTGCTCCTCCCATTCCCCATCCTGGCTGTCATAGCCTGCTGGACTCCTGTGCTCCAGTAGGGCTCTGCAGAACTGTCCTGATGGAGGAGTTGGACCAGTTCTGAGGGTCCCCACCTCCTGCCCGCCATGTTACTGAGTAAGGTTCTGTGCCAAGACCCTCAACCAGATCCAAAAAGCTGTGTTTCCCCTCCTAGAGTCTCTCTGGAACTCCCTCGTTACCCCTGGTTGGGGGGTGGTCCTGTGCCCTGGGGCTGGGTTTCTTCCCAGGTGCTTCAGAGGACCAAAACCCTTTAAAAGAAATCTGGGTGCACTGGGGAGGTCCCGTGTGGGTGCTGGAGCTGCTCTCACAGCTCTGAAATGGGGTGCTGCTCCGTGGGGTGCATGGAGGGATGCCAGGACAGCGGTGGGCTCCCATGTCCCCACCACGGGCCCCTGCACAACACTGGTAGGGATGGTGGTGGCTGCGTTGCTGTCCCCAGGCCCCAGCAAAGGGACACATTTTGGGAAGCCCCTTTGACATGGGTGAGCTCTTTGCAGCACAGGACCGTGGAGGGGCTGGTCGTCTTGCTGGGAGCTGGAGACAGGGATGGGGACAAGGACGAGGTGTTGATGGGAGGAGACAGCTTTGTTTTTGGCAGCTGTGGCGCTGATGTGGTTTGTGGGAAGGGCCACATTCGTCAGACATCTTGCAGCCAGCTCCAACAAGCCCCAGCCTGCCCTCTGCCAGGATCCTGGATTCAGCCCCACTTCCAGCCTCTTTAACCCTTCCTGGGGCGGTGATAGAGCTGGGAGGAGGTCTCTGGCTCCGAGAAGGACCTGGGGCTCCAGCTCCCTGACTTCCCCCACTATGGGGTGACCCTGCCTCTACCTTCTACAGGTGCAGAACCTTAATAACATCGTGTCCTTCCCCCTGGACAGCCTGTTGAAGGGGCAGCTGAAGGATGGCCGCCTGGTGAGTTCTGTCCCCAGGGTCACTCATTCGGCAACATTCTGCAGCGAGACCCCTGGTAGGGACTCAGCTCATGCCTGTGGCCAGGAGAAGGAAGGAGCCAGTACCAGGGGCTGGAAGGGAGCAGTGAGGATTGGGAGTGACAGAAGTGAGGGGTGAAGACCTGGTAGGCCCACCCCTCACCCCCAAGGGGTGCAGCAATGCAGAGTGGAGCTCTCGGCCCCTTCAGTGCCACCAGCTCTTTTGCTTTCCCTGACAGCTGCCACCCGCTCTTTCCTTTGCCACAGGATTCCAAGAAGCAGATTGAAAAGGCCTGGAAGGATTATGAGACCAAAGTGTAAGGAACACGCTGCCTCTGGCAAAATCTACCTAATCCCACCCTGCACAAAGGTGTTTTGTCCCTGGGTTGGAGCCGGACACCAATGGTGATAAACACCAGTTTATCACGGGAGGGTTCCGGTCCAGCTTTTCCCAAAGGGGAAAGGTAGAGGGGCTGGAGAGGGCATGGAGATGTTTTTCCTGATCCCATCCCCACCATAGCCTCCCACATGGGACACCCCTCAGAGCAGGGATGTCCCCAACCCACCCGCCATCCGATTCCACAGGGGGAAGATGGAGAAGGAGAAGGAGCGAGCCCGCTTGGCTGGGGTCATCCAGGCTGAGCCAGCAGCAGCAGAGGTGGCTGAGGACATGCAGAAGGAGCGGCGGCTCTTCCAGCTCCACATGTGTGAGGTGGGAGCTGTGCCGGAGGGATCAGTGACTGTTCCCCCCAGGAACTGGGTCCCAGGGAGACATGGGGGTCCACTTTGCTCAAAGCTGTGTAGAGGCATCGGAGCCTGTTCCCATACTCAGCACCAAAGCAGCCCCACCTGTGTGCTGTGGGGGACCCTTGTCCGTCCCCATCCCATTGTGTCCCTGCATGGTCCCAGCTCAGGGGTCCCCATCCCCATATTGAGGTCCCTGTGGGATGCAGCTCCAAATGGCACCCGTAGTGCCCCATGATGGTGGCCTGGGGGTTCCTTCCATGTCCCCCCAGCCCTGCTCCTACCCCTTCCTTGGGTGGTATTTGGGTAAAAAGTGAGCTTTTTGGCTAACATCTCTGAGATTAGCTTTGTGGTTTCCCCCTATCCTCAAAACTGCTCCTGGCTTTGGTGAGGGGGTCATGAGTCACCCCAGATCGTTGGCAGTTCTGGGTCCTTGCAGTCCATGCTCAGGAGGTGACATGGGAATAAGTGAAGGATGGAGACTCAATTTCAGAGCCGCGCAGCAAGAAGGAACCTGGGTGTCCTGGCTCCAGACACTCCACAGCCCCATAAACCTCAAGGGTGACAAAGCGGGGAACAAGTCTGCAGTGAGTTGTCCCAGAGGTCCCCCATGTTCCCTAGGGCCAGATCCTGGTGCCGCCCCATGCCTGCCCAGCAAAGAACAGGGCTTGTGGGGAGGAGGCTGTGCCTGCCTTGGAGCTGGGACCCAGCCAGATGAGTCACTCCCTTGAATAGCTCCACTGTGGGATAAATAACAGCACATGGAGAGGTGGGAGCTGGAGCAGGGCATGTGCACCCGTGTTTCTGCATGCATGAGAGCTGCTGCTGGCCCTGGAAACGGGAGGGTAGTTCTTCTCGGGGACTGGGGGCCATGTGATGCACATGGGTTTATAGGAAAGTGGGTTTTGCTACTTCCTGGGCTGGGATCATGGTCCTGTTTCACCCCATGGGGTGGTTGTGTCTCTCCATCGTGGGCCATCTCACACCCTCAGGGCTGTGGGAGCAGTTGGACGTGGGCCCAGGGGTGCTGGGAGCATCCCTTTGTTCATGGGTCACTCTGCTGCCACTGTCGTGGTGGGATGTGCGTGGCAGGGCAGGGACGTCCCATGGGAGCTGGGCACATGTGGCCTTTCCTAGGTGGGACATGGTTCAGGGGTACAGTCGTGCTCCCTGACATTGACGTGGCATCTGCAGCTTGCACAGAGCAGTTTAACAACGCTCCCCAGCCCAGTGACCCCTCAGGGCGTCCAGAGTGACTGGGGCATGGGAAGACTCCATTCCAGGAGCTCTGTTCCACCCTGGAAAGCCCCCAGAGCTCAGGGCTGCCTCCCTGTTCCCTTGCTCCCCCCTCAAAACCATTCCAGCAGCTGGAGAGGAGCTTGCAGGGGGAAAATCTCTTCCGCTCCTTATTTTGCTTAGGGTGAGCGAGACTCTGTGTCTTTCCTTCCCTGCCTGCAGCTGATGGATGGGTTTGATGCATAAAGCTGAAATTCCCCATCCCACGGGGCACCTCAGCAGACCTCCGGCTCTGGTGTGCTGCAGGTGCTCACTTCTTGGAATATGATTTTTTGGGAATAAAAGGGCCACATCTTAAAAAACATTTGGCCTTTTTTGTTGTGTTTTTTTTTCCTTCACAAGCTGCCTTGGAGTTTCAGTTATTTATTAACTCCAGAAGTAATGAGCAGCAGGAGAAGCATGCTTGGCTGGAAACCCTGGAGGCCTGCCTCAGTCCTTGAACTTTTCAGGTCTTGGAGGACTTCCAGAGCCAGGTTTTTTGAGGGTGGTCCCCAGCGAGCTGCCTTCAAATCCAACATCATGACTCGACTTCTTGAAACCCAGCCAGTGTTTTAACCTTCCTCCCTGTGCTGGGAAGGGAAGCAAGGGCTGGGCAGGCTCTTGCTCTTTCCTCTGGGATATTTTCAACTGGTCCTTGTCTCTGTCACCTAACCAGGTGTCTTCTCCCCCTCCAGTACCTGCTAAAAGCGAGCGAGTCTCAGATGAAGCAGGGACCAGATTTCCTGCAGAGCCTCATCAAGTTTTTCCACGCTCAGCACAAGTAGGTGCCACCTCGGTCAAGATGGTTCATCCCTGGGGCTGGTTGTCACCCTTGGGTGGTCCCACAAGGGTCTGGGGTCTTCTACTCTCATCCCAGATCCATAAAGCTGTTGATAGAGATACTGGGCAGAGCCCATCACTCTCCAGTTTTCTCTGGGGAGTTGAAATGTGCTTTGTTGGCCTGAGGAGCTGTAAACGTGTCCATGGGGCTGGGGGAGGGACATTGGCTTGAGATATATCCGATGATTTGGTTTCTGGATAGATTTCCAGGGATGAGCTCAGCTGAGCAGCTCTGGCATTAGCCATGGGGCTCATAATGAGGGTGTTTGGAGCGAGGATCAACATCCCCTTTCCTTTCCTGTTGCTCTGTGGGGCTGAAATCGCAGTGTGTGGGAGTCATCATGTCCTCCAGCTCTCAAGTGGGGAAACTGAGGCAGGTTGAGACAGTCACTCTGGTTAAAAGCATGTCTTTGACTGGGACTCTGACCAGGGACCCCCCCCAGAATGTGGCTTTTGGCAGCACTGCTCCCCAGTGAGCTGAGCTGGGATTGAACAGGAGGCCAATCCTGCATCCCATACACCCCAAATATTTGGGGTATCCAGATCCCCTGGGCTGGGCTTGGCCTTTGCTGGGCTCTCTCCAGATCCCTGTAGCCAGGGAGCCACAAAGCAAGTGCAGCTTCTGAGGGAGAGGATCGCCATGATCTCCTGACACATTTTCTCTAAAAACCCTCTTTTTCCCTCCCTCCTCCCCATCTGCATCTTAATCACCCTCAACAAACACCCAGTTTCTTCCAAGACGGCTGGAAGGCTGCCCAGAACCTCTACCCCTTCATTGAGAAGCTCGCTGTGTCCCTGCATGCGGTAAGGCCTTCACGCTGCCACCCAATGCCCCTCAGACACATCTCCCAGGATGCCACCCCCCGTCCCCGTGCCAGCCCCTGAGAACACCTGCGCTCAGCGCAGCACTGAGGACCGCTGCTCCCTTTCCAGCTCCACCAAGCACAGGAGGAGGAGGTGAGGCAGCTCACGCAGACCCGCGATTCCCTCCGCAACATCCTGCAGCTGGAGATCAAGGAGGTGAGACCCCCGGGATGGGCAGGGGAGAGCTGAGAAGGAGCATTGGGAGGGTGCTGGGTCCCCTAGGATTAGTTTGGGGATGGGGAGCAGAAGGGAGAGGGTAGCTGGGTTAACCTCTCCAGGGACCTGGAGACATTTATATGCTGGGAGAGCATGGGGGTGTCTGGCATCGTGCTGGGCACACTGCACCCACTAAAGGACAAGGTCACTTGGGGCAGCAACCCCCTCTGTGCCTCTCACTTTGCTTTTAATTGTCTTTTTTCAGGAAAATTTGAGCAGGAAGAACTCTGGCAGTGGCTACAGTATCCACCAGCATCAAGGCAACAAGCAGTATGGGACAGAGAAGTCAGGATTCCTGTACAAGAAGAGCGATGGGTGAGGATGAGTGTTATCCCGGAGAGCTCCCGGCTGCATCCCGATGTTGTCAATGCTCGTGGGAGGCCCCAGAGCTGGAATCTAGCTCACAGGACATTTAGTGCTCTGTGAGTTAGAGAAAGCAAAACCCCGTGTCCAGAGCACCATGAGGCCTCTGCTGAGGGCTGCCGTGGCTGGTTTGGGATGTGGATGTGGGTAATTGCAGCTCTGCAATCCTCGCTCCTCCTCTTCCTCCTCCTCAGGATCCGCAAAGTGTGGCAGAAGAGGAAGTGTGGTGTGAAGTACGGCTGCCTGACCATCTCCCACAGCACGGTGGGGAGCGTGGGGGCTGTAGCCCAGACCCTTCTTTGTGCACCCTTTGGGACTTGGTTTAGTTTTGCCCAAACTGGTCAGAAATCTGCCTGGCTTAAAATTCAATACAGGATGGGACTGGACGGTCTAAAGAAGGTCCCCTGTGTCTGACAGGGGTCCAGAGGAGGTCCCCCATGTTTGATGGTGGTCCATGGGAGAGGAGGGTGGGCTTGGTTGGGGGAGCGAGATGGACAGTGAGGGTCCGGACAGGCCCGAGGGAGATGGGGCTGGTGGGGAGGGAAGGGCTGCCCCCTGGCGTTGAAGGCTGGAAACCGCAGCAGGGACAGAGGGACCTCTTGGATCCGCGTTCTCCTGCAAAGGGTTTCTGTTCTTCTGAAATGGGTCAGACAGGGTCTGATTTGCATGGTTATCCCAAGAGAAACCATCTGTGGTGGTGGTTGTACCACCACAGTTGCCACTGGAGATGGTGATGCCCATCCCTTGGTGATGCCCATCCCACCCCTTCCTGGTCCTTTAACCCACCTCCGTCCTCTCACCCTGCAGATAAACCGGCCCCCAGTGAAGCTGAACCTCCTCACCTGCCAGGTGCGGCCCCATGCTGAGGAGAAGAAATGTTTTGACCTGGTGACACGTGAGTGCCTGGGGTGAGGTGCTGTGGCTGGGGTAAGGTGTTTGACTTGGAGATGGAGGCTGTGGTGGGACCTCTCCCTTTCTGGAGTGGGTTTTCCCTCTGAAACACCTTGGCACCCTCTTTAAATGCTTTTAATCTGGCTCTGGGTGTCTTCCTGGCTGAGACAAAAAGAGGTTGTGACAGGGCTCAGGTGATGGAAGACTGATGTGCAGTGATTTAATTTGTAATTAAGCAGCTCCTTTGAAGAGATTTTAGCTGATTCCTGCTGTCCTGGGCATCCCTAGATCATGGAATCCTAGAACGGTTTAGGCTGGAAGCAACCTTAAAGACTGTCTTGTTCCACCCCCCCACCATGGGCAGGGACACCTTCCACTAGACCAGATTGCTCCAAGCCCTGTCCAAGCTGGCCTTGAACAATTCAAGGGATGTCGCAGACACAGTTTCTCCCCTTTCACCTTCTCTCCCCTCTCCCCATCCCTGCAGACAACAGGACGTATCACTTCCAAGCGGAGGATGAGCAGGAGTGCGTTGTGTAAGTGCCACAGCCCATCCCTCCTCCTTGACGTGCCAGATCCTGCTCTGCCTTCCCCATCCTGCTCTTCCTCCTCCCTCCTGCCCAGGTGGGTCTCGGTGCTGCAGAACAGCAAGGACGAAGCCCTGAGCAATGCCTTCAAGGGCGATGGGGGTGGTGGCGGGGTGGCAGCAGGCACCGGGGTGGACAGTGGCATGCAGGAGCTCACCAGGTTGGTCATCGGTGAGGTGAAGAACATGCCAGGAAACAAGCAGTGTTGTGACTGTGGCGCCCCAGGTACGTCAGGGCCTGGGGTGTTCCCCCGCCCTGGGTGTCAGTCCGCTGCCATCGGGGTCACAGCAGCTTGGGAGGCTGGCTGTGGTGCTGAGGCCCGCCCCGCTCCCGCTGCAGATCCCACATGGCTCTCTACCAACCTTGGCATTCTGACGTGCATCGAGTGCTCTGGTATCCATCGGGAGCTGGGTGTGCATTATTCCCGTATCCAGTCCCTCACTCTGGATGTTCTCAGCACCTCTGAGCTGCTGGTAAGCTTCCCCCTGAGTCTGGAGATCTCCTGGGAATCACCCTCTGTGTCTCCCAAACCTGCTGGGACACAGGGTTCATTCCTTCTCCTCCATCCCATCTGTCCCCAGTTTGCTCCAGGGCTTGCAAACTTGCCTCACTTTCCCCAGTGCAGTGATCTGGGCAAGGGGGGCTCTGCAAAGCCATTTGCAGAGCTCCCCAGGATTTTCTCCCTCCTAAAACAGATTTCCCTTGCCATAAGAGAGCATCATCCTGGCAGAGATGCTGCTCTGGGAAAGTCCTGAGTGGATCCAGTGGATTCCTTCCTTCTGGGATGGGATCTGGCTGGAGCATGGTGAGTGTGGCCAGGAGGGCTCATGTCCCCCTGTTCTCCTCTCTCACTAGCTGGCTGTTAGCATCGGGAACACTCGCTTCAATGAGATCATGGAGGCCACGCTGCCCACACAGGACTGTCCCAAGCCCTCGGCCAGCAGTGATATGTGAGTCAGGGACTTGGGTGTGCTGGGAAGAAGAGGAGGAGGAGGAATAGGAGTGCATGGTGTGTGCCCTGTCCTGGTCCCCATGCTGCCACTGCCCACAAGCTCTAAAACAGCCCTGGTATGAGGCATCCTAGTGTCCCTGCTGGATTGTGATGGGGATCTGCACCTCTTTGGGGGTTTACCCTTGATCCTGAGGCTTGAGGAGGAGGCGGGAGCACAGGACTCCACCTCCCAGCTCCATGCCCATCCAAGCCCCCCTTCCGGCAGGGCTGCGCGCAAGGAATACATCATGGCCAAGTACATGGAGCGACGTTACGTGCGGAAAAGCGGCCGGGACAACCCCCACAGCCTCTGGGAAGCCATTCGAGCCCATGACCTCTTGGCTCTTCTCCAGGCCTTTGCTGAGGGGCATGACCTGACCAAGCCCCTGGCCAGCCCTGAGGGTCAGGTGAGCCCTGCACCTGACAGGGAATGGATTTTCCCTCTCTGGGTGCCTGTGCTCAGTGTTGTCCTGGGCTTTGGGCAGGGGTGTGCTGGTGGGAAGATGAGCACCCTCAGGTCCAGCTTTCTTCTCTTCTAACCGTAGGAAATGAAGCATTGTTGAGGCCAGCTCTCCTCTCCCTTCCATATCTTGGGAGATGAAGCATCCTTGGGTTCAGCTCTCCTTTTCCTTCCGTCTTGGGGGAGATGAGCATACGTGTGTCCAGCACTCCTTTTCCCTTTATTCGGGGGGGAAGATGAGCATTCTTGGATCCAGTACTTCTTTTCCCTTCATTCTGAGGAAGATGAACATTCTCAGTCATCTCTTCCTCCCATCTCTTGGCAGGATGCAGGCGAGCTGGCGCTGCACATGGCTGTGCGCCATGCCGACAGATCATCCCTTCCCTTGGTGGACTTCATCATCCAGAATGGGTGTGTCCCCAAGTGCTCCCAGTGTTCCCTGCCCGTCTCCCTCACGGGAGGAATGTACAGTATGCTTGTGTGTTCTCGGGCCTTGACTTTCCTGCTGTCGGCCCTGCACAGGGGAGCACTGGACCGGGTGATGCAGGATGGGAACACGGCCTTGCACTATGGTGCACTCTACAACCAGCCCAACTGCCTCAAGCTGCTCCTGAAGGGCAAAGCTGCCTTCACCATAGGTATGATGTTGGGATGGGGGTTTTGGGGTTCTTTGGTGGGAGTGGTAAGGCTGAAACTTGGAGATTTGTCCCTCTTTTGTCCCTTCGGCAGTGAATGCGGCAGGCGAGACAGCTCTGGATGTAGCGAGGAGGCTGAAGCACAGCGAGTGTGAAGAGCTGGTAGGTGGGATGGAGGAATGGGGGAGAAGCTCAGCATGGGGAGAAGGGACCAAAGCGCCTAAGGAGGGCTGCCATGAAGGTGGGGGTCTTCTGGGACATGTTGCTCCAGTGCCCTGTGGGTTGCCCCATCCTGAGATCCCCCTGATCTGCCCCATCCCTCTGTCAGCTGGAGCAGGCGCAAGCAGGGAAGCTCTCCCTGCAAATCCATGTGGATTACGACTGGGAGCCCCCATCAGAGTTCCCCTATGACAGCGAGGATGAGCTGGAGGAGAAGGTACCTGTGGGATGGTGGTGGGGGGCCTCCACATCCCCAGTGAAGGGGCTGGGGGAGTGCAGACCCTTTTGGGGGGCTGGTGGCAGTGGGACATCCCTGGAGCTGTATGTCTACCGCCAGGTGAGCCCCCTCCAGCGCTCCTTCAAGGGCACATCACCACTGGCCGCCAGCCCCCTGCCCGCCTGCCCCCAGACCCGCTGGAGCTGCGTGGGGATGGATATCACCAACAAGACCTATGAGAGCATCCTGGTGCCCTCATGCCCTGCACCCCGCCGGGCCCACAGTGAGGACATCCCCCCGCCGCTGCCCCTCAAAAACCCTACGCGGAGCAGCTCTCGCCCCAAACCCGGCCACAGCCCTATCGGTGAGTCAGAGTGGGGCGAAATCATGGTGGGGCTGTGCCTTCCCCCGGCGACCAAGTTTATTGTCCCCATTGCGCGTGTTCCCCCAGAGCGCCCTGAACTGCCGCGGCAGGCATCGGAGCCCCACTTCTCTGGGGCAGCAGAGGCACTGGCACCACGCAGCCTGCCTTGTGCCAGCAGCACGGGTGCCCTGGATGGCACCCGCAGCCCCACTGAGAGCCAGCGGGCAGCGTACTGGGAGACCCGCTCCGAGACGGACACCAGCAGCAGTCAGCGGGGGCCAGAGCTGAGTCCCCCACCCGGGCAGCCCCTGCCAAGCAGCACAGCCCCCGACATCCCCCCTGTCAAATTCGGGTAGGGACGCTGCTCCAGACTGGGTTTGTGCTTGGTGCTGGGGGGTCATTGCATGGTGCTGGTGGGTTGACTTCAACTCCTGCCACCCCCACGGGCATGGGGAGTGCCTGTGGAGCAAAGGGGTCCCCACCCTCTGGGGTCTCCAAAGAAGTTGATGGTGATGCTGGGATGCAGGAGGAGACAAGGGCAGCTATGGGGGATGCTGGGTTGTCCTTGGAGACAATGACGCAGATTATTTGGGAGGACACCAAGATCCTCTGCAAGTTATCATATATATTTTTTCTCTCTTGAGAAAATGTGGTGGGATGGGCTCATTTGAGGGAGTTTGGGTGCTGGGGACCCTTTCCATCAGCATCCAGGGGCTGTGGGTGGGATCCAGGTCCCATGGAGGAAGCCCTGAACCCCCTGAGACCTTGCAGGAAGGAGGACGGGGAGGGGGAAGGCACCGGCAGAGGGGGGTGACGCTGTTCCCGATATCACCCGCAGCTCGGAGAGCACCCGCTCGTACCGGCGCATCGGCGGCATGGTGGGCAAAGCCGGGTCAGCCGGGTCCCCCCAGAGCCCGGGTGGCCCCGAGGACCCCACACTCAGCAAGGTGCCCCCTGTGCCCATGCCCAGGAGATTTGCTCCGGTAGGTGTAAATCCTCCTCTCTGCATCTCAGCTCCTCTTACCCTGGGGTGGCAGATGGAATGATCAGGGGGTCGTATCCCTGTTGCTGCCTTTTGGGTGGCCTCAGGGGGTCTGTCACGCCCTTTTCGTCCCATTTCAGGCCAAGGGGAGGCAGAAGCGGGTGAAAGCAGTGGCTGACTGCAAGGGGGACAAAGCGCGAGAGCTGACCTTCTCCAAGGGGGAGGTCATCGTGGTGACACGGGAGGAGGATGAGCAGATCTGGGTGAGTCACTATGGCACAGACAGGTGCTGGGATCCAAATCCTGATTCTTTTCCCCCTCCAGTTCTCTTCTGAAGGAGGCTGGGTTTTTCTGGGGGGGCATGGATGGGGGACTCATGCCCCATGTGTACATGGAGGAGGGGCTGGGAGGGCTCCACTGACATGTCACCACAGCTTCACCTCTCTAGATCCCTGGTGGAATTGGACAGGGGAGAAGTTTTGGGGCTGATACCTCGAGATAAGACTCCCACCCTGCTGAACCCTCTTTCTTCACCCCCAGGTCGGCTTCATCGAGGGTGATGGCTCCCGCACCGGAGTCTTCCCCGCCAGCTTCGTCGACCTCTTGCAAGACTGAGCGGGTGGGGGTGGTCCGTTTGTCACTGTCCCATTGGCTGGGACCAGAGGCAGCTCCCTGCTGGGGGCTTGGTAGAGCCAGGCCACAAAGGACATGTGCCCAGGATCCTGGCGTGGGACCACTGTCCTCCAAGGGGGCCCAGAGACCCCCTGCATTGGGAAAACCGTCCATGGATGGTGGCGGTGGGGAGCTGAGGGGCAGAGAATGGACATGCTCGCTGCACTGGTGGGCTGAGGTTTCTGTGCCAGGCCCTGCTCCTGCTGCTCTTCTGTCCTTCCTGTGGGCTTTGCCCATGCCTTGGGTTTTCTTCGTCCTTCTCTGCAAGGAATTGGGGATGGGGGAGCTGTATTTGGTGTCCCCCACCCTCTGCCAGGTAGTCATGAAGCCTCCTCCTCATCCTGGGGGCAGCCATAAACCCCCAGCCTCCTTCTGTACCCCAACTGTGAAGCCTTTGGGATGGGCAAGAAATAGGAGAGGGGAGGTTTTTTTGTGTCCATCCCCCACCTCAGGTTCTGGGGAGTACCTGGACTGGTGGGGCTTGGGGATGCTCCAAAGCTTCTCCAAAACTGGTAGTGAAATGCCATTCCCTGATTTGGAGGGGGGTGGATGTTTCAGGTGGTACCACAGAGCCCCTGCCCCATGTCCCTCATCTGGGGTGGGTGCTGGATCACCATCCTGGCATGGGGTGGGGGAGGGGGATGGTCTCAGAGGGGCTTTTGCAGCTTTTTCTAGGACCAGCATACCCCTGTACCAGTGTCCTTTGGGAGCTGCCTGCCTCCATACCCCCTCAATTTACCCTTCTCATTTCTGTGTCAGATGTTTCATCTCAAATAAGTCTTTTTAATGTTTTCTGTCTCTGATTTCTAATAAACCATCATTTTTTTAAGCACCTGGGAGTGTGTGGGGGGCACAGTCCCTGCCCTGGCAGTCCCCAGCATGGTGATGCTGCTGCTGTGTCCCCAAGGCTCCCAGTCACTGGCATCTGTGATCACCCTTGGGGCAGCCACGTGGGGCTGGGCTGGGACATGGGCACCTTCCCAGTGTGCTGGGATGGATCCAGAGCAGGAAGCTTGTCCTACAGCCACCCCTGTTGGGTGCTGGAGCAGGGTCAAGCAAGGACGGCAAGGCTGTTGTCATCTACACATCCCAGTGGCCTGTGCCCCATACTGCTGCTCATCCAGCTAGGCCTGGCGGGCTCCTGGCTCCCACCCGAGGCAGGCACACCATCAGCCAGCAGGGCTCTCAAGTGCTTCAAAGACTGCGGGACGTGTTGGCCTGTCATTTGTCATCGCACAATCATGGAATTTGGAAGGGGCCTTAAAGATCATTCCTTCCATCCGCTGCTATGGCGGGGACACCTTCCACTAGAACAGGTTGGTCCAAGCCTGTCCAACCTGACCTTGGACATTTCCAGGGATGGGCCATTCTCAGTACCAAAATACTCCAATATGTGGAGTACTCCAAAATAAGAACTATTCCTATATACTGGAATTCCATATATACTGGAACATTGCAATACATGGAGTATAAAAATTATTCCCCCCGGGATCTTGCTGCTGCAGGACACCAACTTTGGGAAGAACAGAGCTTGCGCCACACTGCGCTGTACCCGTGCCCCAGCATGTCCTGTCTGAGCCATCCCGCTGGCAAAGCCCCTCCCGGGCCCTTGTCCCGCGGCCGCGCGTCCCGGAGCGCCCCGGCGCGCACCTCCCCCGCCCCTGCAAGCGTGGCTCTCGGCTATATTTAGCCCTCCCCCGTGCTATTTCGCTTTCCTGGCAGGAGTTTATAACTGGCCGGGACAGCCCCACCTCCTTTCTGCTTTCCCTCCCTTCCCTTCCCTTCCCTTCCCTTTCCCCCTCTTCCCCCCGTCTCTGCTCCCTCTCACCCGGCTGCCCAGGACCCCCCATGCCAGCAGTGCCCAGCTGTGCGCGCAGCCACCGTCCTGCTCCGCTGGAGCCCCCGGCATGGGGCCCGCTGAGGAGCTGGTCCGGATTGCCAAGAAATTGGATAAGATGGTGGCCAGGAAGAGCACGGTAAGGTGGCCGAGCTCCTCGGGGCGTGTGTGCGTATTTACACACGTGCTTATTTACACACGTGCTTCTTTACATGCGTGTTTGAATGTTGTTGCGTGGCTTGGGAAAGGGGGGGTTTGCTTTTCACACCCCGCATGTTGTCCCTGGAGGGGCTGAGTGGGTTTAAGGGGTGCTGCTTATGTCACCCAAGCCCAGCCTCAGGACATTGTAGTCAGCACCCAGGGGATTTAATTTTGCTTCTAATTTGGGGCTCTCCTGCACCCCATTGTTCCCAGACATTGGGATTTGGGGGTGAGGGGGGGAATTGTCCCGTGGGTGGCAGCTCTAGACCCTGCTCAGCAGTGCCGGACTGTGGGCGACAGGTGTTTGGCCCCCAGCCTGTCCACCAACACCTGATCAGTGCCAGGGCCAGAGGCTTGTATACAAGCAAGGAAAAGCTCTGGGGTGGGGGACAGAACAGCCCGAACGCCCCCAGCACAGCCCTGCCTGTTGCACGAGTGTGCAAAGGGAGGGAAGGGCATCAGTTGCTGCTTCCTGGGTGGTTTTGGTGGTTGTGTGCTGGGGGAGGCCAGGATCCAGCCCTGCCACCCTCATGCCAAGTGAGGATCCATCTGGGGATCCGGGTGAGCCAGTTACGCGAGCCAAGCCCAGCCCTCAAAGTTAATATTTGACCATTTCCATCGGCCTTTGCCCCGACAAGGTGCAGGCTCCTGGCTGGGGGCCAGCACTGCTGTCTCCCTGGATCTGGTGGCCATTTGGGATACCAGTGCTTGGTATCAAACCAGATCCCATGGCTCTGCTTGCTGCCAAGAATTACTCAGGGGTCAAGGTACAAGGGTGCTCCACACCTCTCCTGCTGCATTTTGGGATGGGACAGAGCCAGGGTCCAACTACAGCACAGGAATGTCCCTGTACCCATCTAACCAGGGGGGTCTGATCCAGCCCCTCACGGTGGGAGTCCAGGGAGCTGGGTCCCAGTGTGGGGGGATACCTGTGAGCTGGTGTCTGCTGCTGGGGCTCTAAAAATACCAAGGACAAGGAGAAGGAAGAGGAGGAGGAGGAGGAAGGCTCCATGCTGGACTATCTTTAGCCCAGCTGCCACTGCAGGCGGTCAGGATGAAATCCCGGGGCTTGTGTCCCATGGACCTTCACACCCTTGGGTGGACACTGGGGGCTACCCCAGCTGTCCCTAGCTCCCACCAGCCCAGATTTTTCTTGTGGATGGGGTTTTCCCAAGTTTTCAGAAAAGCTTCTGCTACCCAGCTGGAGACATGACCTGGTGCTGGGATGGTCCAGCCGGATCTGGATGTGGGACTTTTCTATTGGTGTGTTGACACAGAGGGTCAGGCATTCCCAGGGAGCAGCCCAGGACTGCTTTGGGTTCTCCTGTCATGCCCTTCCTGGTGCTGCCTAGTGCCTCCTCAAGGGCTCCCGTGGCTTCTCCCTGCTGCAGGAGGGGGCGCTGGATCTGCTCAAATCCCTCACCGGCTACACCATGACCATCCAGCTGCTCCAGGTGAGGGGGTTTGGGTGTGAGGACACCCCATGGGGTAGCTCATCCTGTGCCCCGTGCCAGCCAGCACATCCCTAAGGAAATGACCCTGGCGTGTGTACCCAGACCACACGGATCGGGGTGGCTGTGAACTCAGTGCGGAAACACTGCTCAGATGAAGAGGTGGTGGCCTCAGCCAAAATCCTCATCAAAAACTGGAAGCGGCTTCTGGGTGAGTGATGCTGGGGGGAGGCAAGAACCCCCGAAAGCCTCAATCCTCCCTGGGCCATCCCCACAGCTTAAGCCCTGATGCTTTCTGGGGGGATGGAGTGGGATCAGTCCAGAGCTGGGATGTGCAGGCTCCCATAACTTGTAGCCCAGATACATTGGTTTGGATTTTCCAAGGGCTTTTCACTCTGGGATAGAGTGGTGTAAATCTTTGTATGCCCTACCAAGGGCCGAGCATCTCCACAATGATTCCCCACCCCTGGATGCAGCTCTGGAGGTGCCCTGGGGTGGTTTGGGCTGTGACTGTGACACCCAAATCCTCTCCCCAGAGTCTACCACCACAAAGAAAGAGAAGGACTCCGATGGGAAGAAGGAGAAGGACACAGATGCAGACAAGGAGAAGAAGAAGGGGCTGGATGTTTCCAGCTGCCCCAGTGAAGGGCTGAAGCATGGCAAGAATACGGCTGAGAAGCACAGGGAGAAGCACAAGGAGAGGTGAGGGCTCCTGCCTGCTGTTGGGGGGCACCAGGCCAATATGAGACAAGCCTCTGCTTGGTCCTTAAGAGTTTGTCCATCTCTGCCTACCCATGGATGCTGGCAGCACCTCTGGAGACCAAACTGCCTCTGGGACAGCACCAGGGCAGTTTTTGGAGGAGGGAGAAGTGGCAATTTTTAATTTTCCCTTCTCTAAAGGTAATTATTCCTTGGATGAAGTCAGTTTGGACAGTCCTCATCTGACCCTTGCTTTCTTTGTCCCTAGGAAGCCCAGCAAGTCTGACCCTCCTGCCACCACCACCCAGGGCCACTCTGCCGATTCCAACCCCGAGAGGTACCTGACAAAGGTTGCCCTGACCCTCACGCCAGGCTCTGCCGGGCGCTGCCAGCCCAGGGGAGGCTTTGCTGGCAGCCTGGGGGTGGTGGTCTCAGGGATGGGGGATGCAGATGGACAGGCTCCAGCTCACAGGTTGCCAGAGTATGCTGGGGTTGCTGAGAGCTTCTCTCCCTTCTTTTGGGCCTCTGCGGTAAAGAGAGTCCAGTGATGGCCGCAGCCCCATTGTGTCCTCCAAGAAATCACCTCTGGATGGCAAGAAAGAGAGGTGGGTGCTGAGCTGGGTGAAGATGAGAAAGGCCAGACCCCAGCCCCTCACTGGGCTTTGGTTGGAGGTGTGGACCCACAGTCTGGTCCCAATCACTGCCCTCTGACATGGGTCTTGTCCTGCCAGGAGAGCCTCTGCTGACTCCAGGTCCTCAAGCATCTCCTCTTCTTCCTCCCCACAGAAGAGACTGTCAGGAGAGAGGTAAGGAGGGGGTGGCCCTGGGCAGCCTGGGGATGGTTTTAGGGTCCCTCTTGGGGATGCCCTGACCATGGAGGGGATGAGAAGAAGTGGCTGGGAGCCCTGATCCTGCCACAGCACTGGGATATTCTCTGGGATAAGCAAATCCTTCCCTGGGGAGATTCCTGTTGGCTTCCAAGCTCTCTCATTGATGTGCTGGTGCCTGAGGTCCTGCTACCAGTCCCTGCCCCTTGTCCTACCTGCCCCATCTCTGGTGTCATCCCCCCTGTCCTGTTCTGTGCCGCTCCCAGGAGAGCCTCAGTGGGCACCAGCCTCTCTCCAGATCCCACCGGCTCCCAGAGAAACTCCAGTGACGGCAAGGAAGAAAGGTAGGAGAGAGGAGGAAAGGTAGGAGAGACCCACTCCACTTCCAAGGGTCCCCAGCAGGTCCCTGCAGCTGTGCCAGGACCCCACCACCTGCCCGTCCCCCTTCATGTGCCCCTGCAGAGCCAACAGCAGCAAGGCCAAACCCGAGATGCCGCGAACCCCCACCAGCCCCTCCTTCTCTCCCAGCCCCTGCCTCCTGGCCCCCTGCTATCTCACGGGGGACTCGGTGCGGGACAAGTGCATCGAGATGCTGACAGCTGCACTCCGCATGGATGGTGAGCAGTTCTGGGGGTGCTAGACCCCAGACTGGGCTGTTTCTCCTATGGGACAGTCCTAATAGGAGCATTCAGCCCCAAAAGGAAAGAAAAGGAGGTTAGTAGGGTCTCTGATAAGGGGGTTGGACATGAGAATGCATCTTTGTAAGGGTCAAGATGGCTAAAAATAGATATTTTAGAGATGGAGTGTCTGGGGAAAGTACAGGGGGAGAGGTGAGATTTTTTGGGGGAGGTACAGTGAGACCTGGCTGGTTTTGCACCTGAAAGTCCCCCCTGAACCTCTCTACCCTTTAGACGACTACAAGGAGTTCAGTGTCAACTGCGAGAAGATGGCATCGGAGATTGAAGACCATATCCTTTTTGGGGCTAGGGGTCCCCAGGCCCCATCTGCTGGGGGGGGCATATGTGGGCTCAAGAGTGGTGCTGGGGACAGGACAGAGGGTGGCAGGGACAGGGACAGAAGGTGACGGGCTCTGCTGTGCTCGTTGCCTGCAGAGGGAGCCCAGACCACAGTTAGAGGATGCTGAGGCTGAGGCTGAAGCTGATGCTGAGCAAAGCATCCCCTGAGCACCTGCCTTCATGCGGGGGTCTGTGTGTCCTCTCAGCCCCCTCTAGTCAGGGACCTGCCTTCATCCCTGGGGGAATAAATCCAAACCCAGCCAAAGCTTTTTCCTTGAGCATGTGTCTCCTGCCAGACCCAGTCTGTCACAATGTCCAGGCTGTGCCATGCTGGCAGGGATGGAGCCGCCTCTGCCTACCCCCAGCTCAAGGCTTGAGGTTCTCCTGGTAGCCCGCTGGGACTGGAACCAACCCCAGGCTGGTTCCCCTCCTGGGCGCACTTCGTGGTGCATCCCAAGCTCTGTGCCCAAAGCTGCTACATCAATCTGTCCATATCCATGTTCTTTGGGAGGAGGGAGTAGACTGAGTACTCTGCACCATGAACTTTTGTCCCAGCACAGGGCTTGGTGACAGTCCCTGAGCCCCACAGCCTTGCCTAGATGTTCGACATTCCAAGGCAATGCAAAGTCATTTTCCTCCCCACATCTCAAGCTGTGCTTCATCCTCCTAAACCAAAGGATGGGGACACTTCCCACAGGGAGGAAAGCACCACTGAGATCAGCCACCTCCACGTGACCATTGTCCCTGGTGACAGCACCACCCAAGCTGGCATCCTGCCACCTTGCCCCCTTGATTCCTTGACAGACCCCACATATCTTCCAGGAGCTGAAGAGCACAGACATGAAGTATCGCAACCGGGTGCGGAGCAGGATCAGCAACCTGAAGGACCCCAAGAACCCTGTTCTGCGAAGGAATGTGCTGTGCGGGGCCATCGAGCCGGGCCTCATCGCCCGCATGACTGCCGAGGTGGGCACTGGGGTGCCTGGGGCTGGTGCCCATGGATCTCATCCATGCTGCCTCCGTGGTGCCCCAGTGCTGGGTCTTGGCTTGGTGTTGTCCACAGTGGGGTTGTCCCAGCACCTCCCTGTCCCACCCCAGTGCTGGATGAGGCACGGAGAGCATCGAGAGAAAGCTGGCAGTGGTGTCAGGTCCCCTCAGAGCCCTGCAGACCCGCAGGACATCACAGATCTGGCTGTGGGATGTCACACTGGCAGGAATCAGGCTGGAGTGTCCCCATTTGTCCTCCTCAACCAGGGTCCCCAAATCAGGCTCCTCGGAAGCCCAGTTGCCCCTGTGAGGAGACAGATCCCTGCAGGCAGCAGTTTTAGTTTGAGGATGGGGTGATTTTTTCATCTGGATGGGTCTGAGCCCTCCAGCAAGCACAGAGAGCACGATTAATCCTGGTTTGGGAGAGGATGGGGAAGGTGTTGGACTGTGGTACTTGGCTGTGAGCAGAGCCGTGGCCACCCTGACCCATCCGGGCCCATGCCGGTGGCAGGAGATGGCCAGTGATGAGCTGAAGAAGCTGCGGAGTGCCATGACCCAGGAGGCCATCCGGGAGCACCAGATGGCCAAGACGGGCGGCACTGTCACCGACCTCTTCCAGTGTGGCAAGTGCAAGAAGAAGAACTGCACGTACAACCAGGTCAGGCCTGGTCCCCAGGGGACCCTGGTTTGGGGCGCACCAGCAGGGTCTCCGCTGACCTGGTGCTGCTCCACCCCAGGTACAGACGCGCAGCGCTGACGAGCCCATGACAACGTTCGTGCTGTGCAACGAGTGTGGGAACCGCTGGAAGGTCTGTAACCATCTGGGGAGAGGCTCTGGGCAGCCCAACCCTTTCCTGGCCTTTGGGGTTGGCAGAGCCCCCTGATGTCGTGCTTTGGGGGCTGCGTGAGGCCTCACCACCTGCCCTGGGCTCTGCTTCTCCTGCAGTTCTGCTGACGCTGCCGGCGATTGGGCTGGAGGGAACGTGGTGCAAGATGAGATGCTGTGACACCACCCTGGGCAGCTGGGCTGGGGAGGAGGGTGGCAGGGTGGCACCAGTCCCTAAACCCCAGCTCTTCGTTCCCTTGCATGGGGCTCCCTTGAACATCCTGGGGACTGGCCTCCTGCAAAGTCAAGTTGGCTTGAGAAGGTCTGTGTGAATTCAATGGTTCTTCCCTGCAAATACCTGGCCTTTGATTGGGGTGTGCTGGGATCCCACTGGGAACGGAGTCATTCCTGGAAAGGGAGACTGGTACAACCTGGGCAGCATGTCCTTCCCTGAGAGAAATCTGGACTTGGATGATTTGGGCCCAGGGGAGACATTGCCTCATGGACATGGGGCTGTGCCTGGGAGCTGAGGGTGGGAAAGGGACAGGTTTTAACCCAAACACCTTCTTCCTCACCTAAGTGCACACAGAGGGAGGACATGGAGGGGACAGGATGGTTGCAGTGTGTCCCTCTGCTCTGTGACAAATAGACCATCCATCCTGGCTTGAAGGCACCATGTCCCAGGAAAAAAGAAGGATGGCAGGGAGAGGAGTGAGGAAAAACCCCTCCAGCCAGAGTAATAAAAGTGTGAACTATCTCTGCAGCACAGACTGTTTCCTAAGGTGGGTCTGGGACCTCTGCCTCAAGTTTATAGCTTGAGCCTCACGGTCCTCCAAGATCCCTCACCGAATTCCAACAGGTGTTTCAAATCCATGAGCCCCAGCTTGGGATATAACCATGGCTTGATGCTCATCCATCACCTGACTGGTGATTAAAGACCTTTAATTTGGGCTGGAGCAGCTCCCTGGCTTGGTCTGGGTGCTGCAGGCTGCCCCATGGCAGGGCAGAACTTCCACCAACAGCTGGAAGGGTTTTCCAGGGACAAGGCATCAGGGACCAGCTGGGAGACATCCATTTGGCTACAGGAGTTCTGGGATGGAGCCTTGTGGCACTGAGCCCACCCCTCGTTACCACCAGCCTCTTCCAGTGGCAGTGAGGTGTGATGGGGACACAGGAGGGTCATGGTGACCATGCGTGACCATGGATGGGGATGAGGGTGCTGCTCCTGTGCCTGCCTGAGCCAGAAGGTGAGAGCAGAGAAGGATGGTGAAGCTGTTAATTAACCCATCATTAATGTTTTAATCTTGGGCTGAGGTGTGAATTTTTTCACAGGCAGTGCCGTTTGCAGCCAGACTTGAGTGCTAAACCCTCCATGTTTGGGGGTCCTCGCCACCCCTGAGTCCCCTGAGAGAGCTCTGTGGGCTGTGGTGCTCGTTAGCATGCTGAAGTGATTAATGAGCCTCCAAGGCAATTATTTATGCTTGTGACAGTGCGTGTGGCTGCAATTAAGGAGTGTAGTGGATTGTAGGGGATGAATAAAACATCATTGTGACCTTGAGCTGTGAGGGGAGCGCAGCAAGGGCAGGACTGGGGCTCCCAGCTGTCCCCAGAGTGCCTCAGGGCGTGTTTGCCTGGGACAAGGTTGAAACGGGGATTTGGACCTGTATTTTTTTGCAGTCCAGTCTAATAAAGGTGTTTAAGTGATACCAGAGGGAGCCAGATTCCAAACATATTATGATGGATCTCCTGGCATCCCTCTGTGTCCTTCTGTACCCCTGTGGACATGTCCCCAGGGAAAATGTCACCCTGTGCCCCCTCCCCAGGTTCCCTGGGAAATCCCAGAGGAGGACAGGGAGAGGCCAACTGGAGAGCTGGGAGAGCAGGGGCTCCGCTGACATCCATGCAAGGGTGTCCCCCCCACACACCCAGGGGGAGCTTTTCCCCTTGCCTGGCCTGGAGGAGCTCATGGTGCTGAGGAATGCTCCAGCCTCTGGCGGGGTGCAGTGTGTGTCCTCCGGCAGCACAGTGGGTGCCAGTGGGGCAGGGGACAGTGAGGGGCTCTCTGGTGTGCAGCTCTTTACAGGCCCTGTTCCCCAGGCTGAGCCTCTGACCTGCTCCACAGGAAGGGCACAGACGTGTGTGTGTGTGTGTATTTCAAAAATAAAATTCCCAAACTTTCAGTCCCGAAATGGAGACTGAGCCCCCCAGGATCTCCTGCCATCCCCTCCCCACCCTTAGCTCCAGAGGTCCCTGGAGCTTTCCCCTCTCTCCTCCTCAAATGATGGTCCCCTCCTCCCCTCCACATCCCCTAGCCTGGTGAGGAAGAGGAGCAGGGAAGATCCCTGGCAGCTGGCCATCCTGCCAGCACTCAGCTCTCTCTTGAACTTTGGGAAAGTGGGCACTTCAGTTCTCATTTCTCATCAGTGCTGGAGAGGTGGAACCATGGCTGCACCAGCAAATGCTAATGGGTCCCCCCTGCTTTCTGTGGGCAGGAGGTGCAGACAAGAGCCCTCAGGGTCTCTGTCGCAGCTCCAGCCCCACCTGGGGCTGGTCGTGACCATGCAATGATGGAGAGGCCCTTACGGTCCCTGCCAGGGGCTGATTTACCCATCCTGAGGCTCCAGGTTTGGATGCTCCAAAGCTTCAGCAGAGGTTGGTGCCACTTCCTGCCTCTCCCTGCCTGTCTGCATGAGTCACAGAATCATTTCAGTTGGAAGAAACTTCCAAGATCATCGAGTCCAACTGCCCTCCCACCACTGCCAAGCCCACCACTAACCACATGTCCCCACTGCCACATCAATATGTTTTTTAAATCCCTCCAGGGATGGTAACTCCATTGAGATGCTCAGTCTTCCATCTGATGTAGTTTTTATACTCAACATCCAACCTGCAACATTTTAAACAAACCCACAGCGTTTCCAACCCCAGCCAGGTTTCCCTGTGAGGGGACAGCCACTACCAGTGCCACCAGACCACATCCCTTCCCCAGGGACTGCCCTCAGCCCCCTCAGGGACACCCTGTTCCACAGAATCTGGCACATGGCCAGTTTTACTTTGCAGTCCTGGCTTGCCCAGGGGTCACCCCCCCCATACTCCAGTCCCCCCAGCTCGCCCACAACCTGGGCTTTGCTGCTGCCCTTCTCCCCCGCATTTTTCCAGCCTTGAGAAAAAAATCAGCACTTTGCTGTTCTGTGGTTTCCTTGGCAACCCCATTTCCCCATCCTCTCCCTTTATGCATCTGTAACTCCCCCGGCCCCGGTCACCGACCCCCAAAGCACAGTGGGAGGACCCTGTGCACAGGGATGGAACGGGAGGTGGTCTGTCCTGTCCACCACCAGGACAGCTGATCCTGGAGGGACCCTCAGCCCGGGATTCCCAAGCACCTGGGCTTCTTGGAAAGGAGTGGAGGAGCTGGCGGTGGTTCGTGTCTCTGAACTGAACTGAATTAAAGCAGTTTTGGAGCTGGTCTTTACCTCTCTGTGTGGGTCCTAGTCGTCCTACTGTGCACAGGTTCCCCAGAGCAGCTGCGGCTGCCCCATCCCTGGAAGTGCCCAAGGCCAGGTTGGACAGGGCTTGGAGCCCCCTGGGACAGTGGAAGGTGTCCCTGCCATGGCAGGGGTGGCACTGGCTGAGGTTTACAGTCCCTCCCAACTCAAACCACTCCATGACTTCATGACTGGCAGCCTCTGTGACAAACTGAGCAGATTCCCCTGCCCATTCCCATGCTTACTTCCAATCAGTAGGTAATGATCCCTTAGGAAGAGGCACTTGCTGCCTCCCCAGACCTCAAACCCACATGCAGTATTTATCTGGTGACAGCCACAGGCTCTCGGCACGACTCGCTTTGCTCTCATCAGTAGACAGGATTCAGATCTCCTGGGAGAACCAGCCATCACTCCCACCCCACATCATGGCTGCTCCCACGGGTGATGTCACGGGGTGATGCTCAGCATGGTGGGCACAGGGCAAGGGGACAGCCCTGCTCACAAATTGGGCTGGCTTCCTTTAAAAAGCAGGAAAACACAGCACTGGGGTGGTTTAGGGACGGCAGAAATGTTGCAGAGGGTGCTGTGTGGGTTGGGGGGAGTCCAGAAAAACTCCCTGTGCCTGGGTGACCTGGGAGAGGTGCCCGATGTGCCCCCCTGTACTTGGACTCCAACAGCTCTTCCCTAAATCCCAGAGGGCTGGTCAGTACCCCAAAAGCTGAGCAGACTCTGCACCAGCTGGGGACCTGATGCTAAGTGAAGGCAAAAACTATAGAGACCCTAAATTTTTTAGGGAAACCTCAGCTGCTGCACTTATTATGAGCTGTGGCTCAGCCAAAGCCTTCCAAACTCTGGGATTTTTATTCAGCTTTTTGTTTTAATAAACCCCTAAGCATTGGTTTTCCTAAGCACAAGGTGCTGCCTCTGCTAGAGGGGCAGGGGAAGATGGGGGATGCAGGGCTTTGGGTCTGGATTCCATAGGGGTGGTTGTCAAAGGATGCAGAGGTATGGTGGTCCCTAAACACCTGGAGGAACCAGGCAGGGGTATCTGGCAGGACACTCCAGGCACTGAATGACACACAAATAACACTGAGATAGGAGGAAAAATTACTGAGCCTCCTACTTCTGGTTCCAGGCCCAGGCTGGGATACAAATGGAATTTCCTTTCTCTTACATTGTTCTGCCTTGCTGTGAGTGATTCAACTGTTCTGAAAAAATTAGTGATTGCCCGGGACAGCCACATGATCCAGCCTGGATCTTCAGCCAAGCCAAAGTACTCGGAGCAAAGCTGTGGATTTGAGCTGACTGGGTATTTGCTTTGGGGTGTTTTTCCTGAAAAGAAAAGGGGGGAAATCAGTTTTCATCTGCAGTGTTTGCAATCCGTTGGAAGGAAATGATTCGTCGAGGTGTATGGCTGCTATTCTGCAGCCCAGGCTTTGTGATGATTAAAAGCATCAAAAGAGCCCAAACTGGACCAAACCTTTTATTTCTAAAGTCAAATGTGTTGCATGGAAAATTACAGAATATACTTTTCCTAAAGAAAAATCCCGTGCCCTTTTGTTTCCCGGCCAGAGAGATTTGCTGAGTCTGCAAAGCACTTTGATCTCAGCTTTCCTAAAACCACAGTGCTTGCCTTTAGCTGAATAGGCAGAGAACTGAGCAGATCCCCCATTAACACCAAAAATCTCTCCACAAAATACAATTTTTCCTCACTTTCAGCTGGAATCATGCCCACTCTTCCCTCTTACAGCCAGGATGGAGGAAAAAACCTCAGTAAATGCTGCAAAACCCCCCAACTCCCTCAAACCACACAAATTCCCATCTCCTGTGTTTCCCACATCAGTAGGTTGACCTAAATATTTCAGAGAAAAAAAAAACACATTGGCTTTTTTGCCTGACACTTTTTTTGCTCCCTGCCAGGAGCTCTTGGGCACTCAGCAATTAGGAGTCACAGATTAATCTTGAGTGATATAATGAAGTGCCGGGTGGCTGGAGGACAGTGCTGGTGAGTGGGGGGGGGCGGTTTGCTCTACTGATTAACATGGTTTAGGACAGGTTTAGTGCAGGTAGAGCACCCAAGGTGATGGGAAGGAGGAGGGGGCTGGGGGGCTCAATTCAGGCTCATCCGCACTCCGTGATCCTCTGCATCCGAACGCGTGGACAGGGCAGGGCTTGTGTTGCAGAGGAAAAATGATCTTTGCACTTTTTCTAACCCTGATTTGCTTGTAATGTCTCCAAAGTATCTTTCCACTGGCTTTGCAGCACCCCAGAGTCTCCTAGCCCCATGTCAATTATTTATTGAGGAAAAATGCCCCAGGAGGGCAGGTTGGACGGGCCCCAAGGTCTTCCCCCAGCCATATCGGTGCCCCCTCTCACAGACATAGAATCACAGAATTGTTGGAGTGTGAGGGGACCTTAAAGCTCATCCAGTCCCACTCCCTGCCATGGGCAGGGACACCTCCCACTGTCCCAGGGTGCTCCCAGCCCCGTCCAGCCTGGCCTTGGACACTTACCGGGATGGGGCAGCCACATCTGCTCTGGGCACCCTGTGCCAGGGCGTTGCCACCCTCACAGGGAAGAATTCCTTCCCAGTATCCCATCTAACCCTGCCCTCTGGCAGTGGAAAGCCATTCTCCCTTGTCCTGTCACTCCAGACCCTTGTAAGTAGTCTCTCTCCGTCTTTCTTGTCAGCTCCTTCAGGTACTGGAAGGCCACAATTAGGTGACCTCAAAGCCTCTTTTCCAGGCTGAACAATCCCAACTGTCTCAGCTCTTTGCCTTTTCTCCAAGGTCCCCGGAACCCTGAAAGGAGAGAGCAGCTGGCACTGAGGGCCACATTCTTCCAACAAACTGCCTTGTCTTTCCAAAATGAGACTATAAATAGCTCGTCCTGCAGCGACGCCGCCGTTACCCAGGAGCTGTGCCACCAGCGCCGGCCACGCGCAGCAAGCCCATTACCCACTGCAGCCAATTTATTCCTGACTCTGGCAGGGTCAGCAACCATCGGGGAAGCAAATGCTAATTAATAGCACTGTGCAAAGCAGCCTGGCCGGGCATGGCATATAATTAGTGAGACAACTGCACCCGCCACAGGGCTGGGGCTGTGGGGAAAGGGGCGATGGAATAGCCACAGAGGAGGGAGCCGCAGCAGCTCCCAGCTAGAACTCGAGATGAGGGCACTAATTGCATTGGGAACACGTGTGTCATGCTGCCATCAGCGAGGCTGTGACACTCCACATGTGTCCATGCATCCCTCTGGTCCCTACACCACCCTCCCTGGTCCAGCACCCATCCCTGCTGTCCTCTTGATGTTCTCCCTCTGCCCAGCCATTTTGCAGGTAAATGTGGCATTTCCTCAGGGCAGGAGAGATGTTTGGAATATAAAAACTCCTGGTGGTGGGAGATGCAGAGCCCAGGGAGGAATCGTGCTAATGCCCTGACATCTCTGCTGTGGTGAGTCATCCAGGCCCTCCGAGGATCCTGGCTGCGCTTGGATACAGAGAAGGTAGAAGCACAAGACAAGAGGAAAAATTGCTTCACTCAGAAGGCATCTTGGTTACAGCAAGGAATAAAAATTGTCCCCTTGGTACTCACCCCCAGCTCTGGTCCCACAGCCACAGGGAGGAGGGGGTGTTGTTGTGTTGGGTGGGCAAGAAGGGCCTCATTTATGGGAGCAATGGGAACACTTAGCCTAGAACATTCAAGTTGGTAATGGAGTGCAATTATTAGTGGAAGGGAGGAGGATGGGTCTTTCCATCAGGCTGATGGGAAAAATCCACTCTGGGATTGGGAATTACGTTGGAGCATCACCTTGAAGGTGGTTACACTTGAAGGGCAAACACTGCCTCCCTTCATCCCTGGCAACATCGCTGCTGGTGCTCCCAGTCCTTCTGCCACAGCCGTATGGATGTGTGTATGTTGCTTCTTAATGGGGACAGGAGGGCAGCTCCTGGGAACTGTGGCCATCCCCACCAAGTTTTGCTCCCTACTGTGCCATGGGAGGCCAAGCCAAGAAGGGCAAGTTAAAAGAAAAAAAAAAAAAGAAAATCCTTTACATCAACTACATTTTATCTAAGCCAACACCTCCCTGAGCCAGGGCTGCTCCCAACGTGGCTCTGCCTCCGCCAAACCTGGCAGCAGGAAGGGATTTACACATCAAACATCCTCGCCCTCAAACTGCTGAAGCTGAAACCTTGGGAAGAGAGGAAAAAATCTGTGTCCAGCTGTTTTCCTCTCCATGTAAATAAGTATCTATTGGCAGAGCATTTCCTTCTGCCTAAGGCTTCCATTGGACATCAGTTATTTAATATTGCTCTTTTAAATCCTTGTGTTTGGCTCTCAGCTGCTTCACCCGTCTAGGAGCAGGGATGTTGGCAATTTGTGTTTAGAAAATATATATCTATATTTAGATAAGCAGACAGATAGCTGTGGAAGAAAAGCTGTTCCAATCATTAAATCACTGCTTTCAATTTTTCCTTATTACTAGTCTTCATTTAACCACAGGCTGGGCTGGCCAAGTGTTCCTCAGGGACAGCCCAGCTGAGCCCAGCAGGTTTGCAGCTCTAAAAGGGGTCTTAAGAAAAAAAAAATGACCCCAATCTGATAATCACAAAGGAAATCTTCCCTGAAAATATCTTCCCAAGGTAGAAGCATTCAGGAAGGGGACAATGATAAGGCTGGAGTGTGTCCCTGGCTTCCTACTAGGTTGGGATATTTTCAGGGAGGAAGAGTGGGAGAGGGTGGGAGGAAGATCCAGCACGTTTGCAAGATGCAGTGGGTGAAAGGGGGGGTTTTGTGCCTTTCAGAAGAAGGAAGAAAAGAGGGAGAGAAATCACCTTCCCTGATCAGCTGTCTGGGGTTCTGCAGGCTGGAGAGGTTGGAGGAGGGGGAGATGCCTTTGAAGCTGGGAGAGGCTGAGCACAGCACCCTTTGCTGTCACTACTTCTCTTCCTCTAGCTCTTTCCTGTTCCCTGTCCTCATCCTGGATTCAGAGCCCACCCTCAGGATGGCCAAAACACCCAACACTGGGATGTCGGTGGTGCTCTCATGGCAATCTGATGCTATCATGCTGGGAACTAAAGCAAAGCAAGAGCCCCAGTGGGCTTGCCCAGATAAAGGGCTGGAGGAGGAATCCTTGGAGGCAGCTGCATCAGGGGTGGCATAACCAGGAATGTTCATCACCAACAAACAAGTGATGCTGTTGGCTTTTCTTCTGGAGATCCAGCTCAGACAAGTCAGGGATGAGCTGAGTGTAAAGCAGGCAGCTGGTGACCAAAGAGCTTTGATCGATCTCTAGGCACATCTGCATCCAGCCTGGCTCTGGCTGATCCCAGCTCCTCAGTCCTTCAGAGCTCGATCAAACTGTAAAGGAAAAATCCTGAGGTTTGCTGAGCTTTTTTGGAATGAACCCTGCCCCAGCGCTGAGCTGTCCGTCATGCCCCCTGACATCCAGGACCAAAGCAATGCAGGTGAGGGATGCTGCAGCCAGATTCCCTGAACAAGTCCTGCCTTCTGGACCTGCTGAGCATCTTCAAAACCTCCCAGGATCCTGTCATAAACCTGAGCATCACTTCAGGACCTGCTGCCTGTGAGCCCACACTGTGAGGGGACACACTGATCCCTGTGCTGCCCCACAGCAAGGCAGCCGCCCCACCCAAACCAAGCACAAGATATGGAGAGCTCCGAGATAACCAGGAAAAGAGCCTTAATCACATGTTTAAAACACCCTGTAACCACCACTGCTCCCATGTCATTGCTTCCCTGATTTCCACATCTTGGCTCCTGGCAGGGAATGACTGGCACAAAAACAAAGAGCTGGTGGGACAGTCTTTCTGCAGTGCCTGATGCCTGCAGGTCCAAAACACCCAAATCTCAGTCCTTCAGCCCCAAATCAAAACTGATCCTAACCTTCCTGTGCTTTTCCACCAGGTTTCCACTGAAAGGAGGTTTCCTGTCCCCTCCCAACACCAAACCGAATCATCCCACGGACTTTTGCAGGAGCATGAAGAAGTGGAGGGAAGACCCAGGGTCTGAGTCCAGAGCAAGAGGCACTGAAGCTGCACTCTGTGATTTGGCACAGTTAGAGAGCAGCAGGATTGCAGCTGACCTGGATTCCAAACATCAAAGACAACACCCGCTTCCTCCCCAGCATTTCCAGAGCCCTCCAAGGAGGTGAATCAATGAGCTGAACAGCCACGTGTCCATTCCATCCTGGCACCGGCACCCGGGGCTGCGGGTGATGGCAGGACCATCCCCCCTGCACTGTGGCTCAGAGCTAAAAAGCTGCAGAAAATGTAACATTTATATGTTGAGAAAGAAACCTGCCTCCTCCATGATCAGGATGGTAGAAGGTGGCCCAGGGGGGTTAAGCCACATCTGGCATGGGTCTAGCCCCCATCGTGCTGGTACAGTAACAGACACTCGCAAATCTCCTGTCAGACTCACAGGAGACAGACAAACAGACCTTATCCCTTGGGAAACCCAGCCCTAACACTCCTCTCTGTCCCTTGTAGCTCCTTCCACCAGTAGCAAAAAGCTTTATTTTTCCAGCCTGGCTCTGTCTGGGAGCAGCATCCCGCCCTGGATCCCCCCTCCCCACGAGGGTTCATTTATGAGATGACTCACAGGCTGTTAATGCTCCCGACGTGCATCGGATGGAAGCAGCGCTGCCACCTCCAAGCGCCAGCTGAGGGGGGCACAGCTCAGGCTCCCAGCTCCCCAAAATCCAGGCAGACACTGCCAGTTCCCAATCAGTGCTCCACTGTCAGACAAAGGCAGCACAGATGGGGGCAGTGGGGTGGTGAAAATACCTAAATAAGCAACAATCAGGGGAAAAGGCTCCTGTGGGGATTGAGTTCCCCGGGGATGGGGTGTGATGCCTGTCCTTCCTTCGCTGCCAGCACAGCTTGGTGCCCAAGAGCCATTGGCTATTGCTGTCCCTATCCCTGTCACTGCCACGAGGCCAGGCACGAGCCTCAGGGAAGGAAAAGGGCTCATTAACCCCTCCGATGAAATAATCATTACTTTGGAGGTGTTTTTCATGGAAAAGGATGAACCAGCAGATGCACTCACCCTGTATTTGTAAGGAGCCCCGCTGCTCCCCAGCCTTGGGTGGGAGCAGCGGGCGTGGGGCAGACTGGCACTGTCACCAGCTCGAGCCCAGCAGGGGGACAGCCCCTCTCATGTCCAAAGAACATCTCAGGGATGCTGGTGGCATCACCCTCGAGACATCACCGACCTCTGGGAGCGGGATTGTTGCCTGCAAGGTGGTGAGCAGAGATTTTCCATCCAGCCTCTGGACTCAACTCCGACTCCGGCCATCACAGTGTGCAAACACCCTGCCCCCAGAGACAGCCTCTCCACACACAATGCGGAGGAAATAATGCTGCAAACCCCCCACCTCACAGGCAGCCACGCAGAATGGTGAGGCAGAGAAGAATCTCATCTAATTTTAACTCCCCTGACGGATGGGCTTTGTTCTTTGCAGCAGCTGCCCCGCAAGGTATGAAAACACTCAGATATGTTGACATGGGAAAACAAAACACACAAATCAGCCCATTTTCCTCTTCAAGGCCGATTTATCTGGAGCTGTCAGTGGAGGGAGGGGAAGTGATGAGCCCTGGGGAGATGCGGGAGCAGCTTGGACTCGCAGCTCAGTGGTAACCAGTGTGGTTGGGCTGATGCTCATTGAGCACCTGGTCCATTCTCTCCCAAGCCCCAAAACATCTCAGATCTACAGAAAACAAAGTGACATTTTCTGCTGCAATTCCCCAAGGTGTGATTCTGCAAATGTCCACGGCTAGATGCCAATGGAACACCCCCCACAAAGTGGTTCACCACAAGCTGAGCTCCATGCTGGTGCCCCCACATGCTGACTACTTGGTTTTCTGAGTTGGGATGGGTAGGATCAGACCCTGGAAAATGGTGACAGCAGCTCAGGGGGAGGAGGGGAGGCTGGTAAAGAGTTGGTGCATCACTTCTATAGGGGGAATGAAGGGGGAAGGATGGAAGGATGGAAGGATGGTGCAAACACAACCCTGCTCTTTTCACGTCGTTTTCTGGGAGGTGCAGCACTTGCCTGGACTTCCAGCTTTGTGGGAGCCTACACCCCATCTCCAGTTTCCCATCTTTGACCTGGAAAATCCCATCAGCTCAGCCTGCCATGAGGCTCCTCCTTTTTGCACTGGCTCTGCTCTGCCCACGTCTACCTTGGAAGCCCAGCTGTCTCCCGCACCATGATCCCTCTCCCAACTCCTGTTACACATCCTCCTGTTTTTAGGCTTGGCCTGCAGAGCCCATGATGGGTTTGCACCCCCAAGGGCAGGTGGTTTCACTGCCTGGAAAAGAAGAGGAGAGGAAGGGAGCTCGTGGGCTCAACAGCAGCCATTGCCACCACATTCCTTCCTTCCTCCCAGGAAGGGTACTGCATTCAGCACCAAGAGCAAAGCCCTGCAAATAATTCCCTCTCTTGGCAGGGTGCAGGTGAAACATTCCAGAAGCTTTCCAAGCAGCATCTGATTTTGACTTCTGAGGTAGTGGATTTGTTGAGGGTTTTATTCATCTGCAGTCCCAACAATTTTGGGTCCTCTTGAGCATCCAGGGATGTTCCATCAACAGAGCCCTATGAAATGGTTTTGTGAATGTGAGCAGAAAAGCAGGAAACGGGATGGAGAAAGTGATTCCCGCACACATGGTGTGTCAATGTCTGTAGGTAGCATCCAGCACCAGTTCATGTGGGGTTTAGGAAGAGTCATGGACAACACTGGGACCAGGATGCAGCACCTATGGTGTCATTTCAGCCAATCCCCATCCCCAGGATCAATTGCAGATGCTGAGCTCCAGGTCTAAGTAATATTTGCTCTAAAAACAAAACCTTGCACAAAAAAAATCCTGCTTGTGTAGCATTGGGAGGCAAGAGAGCCTCAAGAGAGGGACTACAAGGGAAGCAGGAGAGCCCATGGTGTGACTCTGAGGGCTGCTCCTCTTGCCGAAAACCACCCTCACCCCAACTGAAAGCCAATGCACCCGGTTCTCCCAGTACTGCTTCTTCAGATTTGGGGCAAAAATCCATTAAAAAATGGAACATTTCCATCTCTGGAAGTGTCCAAGGCCAGGCTGGATGGAGCTTGGAGCAACCTGGTCTAGTGGCAGGGAGTGGAATTAGATGGGCTTTAAGGTCCCTTTCCACCCATACCATTCCATGATTCTACGAAAATAGGCACTATGGAGGGGGAATAAAAAATGGAGTTCCCCCTCTCTGCATCACAGCTCTGAAATGTCGCAGGCAGGACTCAAGCTGGCTGCCAAACTGGAAATTATATCAAAATATCAAAGTATTTTTAGATATTTATATTTTAGATATTTGTATATTTCTATCATAGTTCTACACTTGGCAGAGCTGCCCTGGCTTCCACCTCAGCAGAGGACACAGCTGTCCCAGTGCCACCAGAGCTCCAGTGCAAGGCTCTCCCTAACAGTATCATGGCAAGGTGAGAGGCACTTAGAGAGTCTCAGCATCCTTCTGAATTCCCAAAAATCTTCATGGAGAATTCATCTCCCGAGTTTCCTACTCCATTAACCTCCAGAGATTGCCATGGATTTTGACTGGAGTCTGGCCAGAGCAGATTCACGGCTCCTGCACATTATTTTTATGTCCATTTTAATTAAAACCAATAAATTTCAGAGAAGAGGGTCTTCTCACTGTCAAGTTTGCAGCCTCTGAGTAAATCAAAACACTGCCGTTAGTGGCTTCAGCTGTAAATCCCCTTGGACGGACCTCAGCTCACCAAGCAAAGGAGCAACATGATTTGTGCTCCCCGACAGCCTCAGCATTGCTCTCACCACCTCAATTTGATATATTATTTATTTTTCAGGGTGTAGGGGAGAAAATAAGAGCCAAGGCATTGCCACAGAGAATTTCCTAAGAGAGGCAATCCCTGCAGAAGAGCAGGACTCGATCCAAGATCACAGAATCACAGAATGGTTTAGGCTGGAAGGGAGCTTAAAGCTCATCCTGTTCCACCCCCTGCCATGGGCAGGGACACCTTCCACTGTCCCAGGTTGTTCCAAGCCCCGTCCAACCTGGCCTTGGACACTTCCAAGGATGGGGCAGCCACAGCTTCTCTGGGCACCCTGTGCCAGGGCCTTGCTACCCTCCCAGGGAAGATAAAGTGTCATCAATCAAACTCAGGATGCAGAGAGAATTCTCAGCACCAGTGCTGGAGGTCAGGACCTGCCAGACCCAGCAGGCTCCATACACTGCAATAGGGTGAGGGTCTCCACTCCAACATGCCTCCTCTGCCTCAGTTTCCCCAGTTTTGGGAACTCCATCCGTGGCAGCAGCTGGGCTTGGCAGCTGGAGCAGCAATAGCTGAGAGAGGGCAGATGAACACCAAAGCCCTTTAAAGATTTTCCATTTGTTTTATGTGTCCACTGGGTTTATTTTTAACATTCCAGCCGCAAAAAATTTATAAAGAAATGCTGTAGCTGAGCTGAGAGGACATGTTTGCTGGAACCTGCCAGGATGATTAGTCCTTTGCAGAAAACCCACTGGAAAAGGGTCAGTGTGGGGGCTCTGGCCATGCCGGCAGCCAAGCGAAGGGATGAGTTCTCTTCCAGAGAGGTCCTCAGCCATGCTAAAAGCTATTTTACACTCCCCAACCTGATGTTTCCTTCCCGCTGGGAGAGATCAGCAGCCGGCCTGCGTCAGAGCTGGGCACAGTAGATACTCAACACCTCGCTCTGGGTCTGGGAGGCTGTTTTCACCCAGGAAGGTGTTTAAATCCTGTATTCTGGACCACACGCAGGTGCAGAACATCCCCCTCTGTCCTGCCTGGGCTTACAAAACCATTGCAGGAATGGGAACACGCTCCAGGTAAGGAGACTGATGCATCCAAAGTGCAGGACCCAAGATATTCTTATTAAATCCATCCCTGTGCTCCCAGTTCTTGCCTTTACCCATCCCAGCAGCCCTGTGGGACAAATCCAGGACCACGGCCGCCTCACACCGTGAGGACAGAAACCCACAGCACATTGTTCCTGCCTTCCTGCTCAGTGGCCCTGGAGCCGGTTACCATCTGAACCACGGGATGAATGAAAAGCCATTAATTCCCTCCTGGGCATTTTTATGAGGCTCTTGATGAAATGTCTGGATGCTTCAGCACTGCAGGAGTTTGGTGCTGGCAGAGCTCTGCACAGACTGAATACCCCATCTCCAGGACTGAACAAGCTTCTGGCCTCTCCTCCCTGTCCTGTGTCCCGTGCTCAGCTCCTCTGGAGTCAAATGTACGCAAAATTGTAGCACATCATCCTCTCTCTCTGAGCCAGCTCTGTCCCAGGGCACAGGGCAATGAATTAATCCATTCCCAAAGCAAATAGGAGATGGGGACACTCCAGTTGCGGATACCCACAGCCTCCACGTCCAGTGGGGCTCCAGGAAAATAAGACTCCTGCCTCTCAGCTTTGCAGACCCTGAAAGGGGGGAGCCTTGCCAGAGGAAAGTGGTCCTGCCCCAAGGTTGGCAAGGATCCTTGGAAAGGGGAGGGTGACCCTCAACATCCCACAAAGCCCAGCTCTGCTAAGCTGCTGCTGGGTCTGCGTTTGCACCTTCATTCTGCAGCATCTGCCTAAATCCCTTAGCCTGCAGCAGCATCCCCCCCTAAGACTCCCAGGAACCTTCTTTAGCCCCCCCAGCATCCCTACTTTTTCTCTTCCAAGAATTCCTCCTAAATCCCCCCAACATTGCTCCCCAAATCCCTCCTCAGCATTCCTGCATCTTTCTCCCCCCAGCACCCATCCAATTCCTTCCCTCATCCCACAACATCCCTCTTGAATCCCCCTGTAACATCCTCCCAGACATTCTCAGCACCCCCAAACGCATCCAGCACCCCCTAACCCGACAACACATGGTGGGGAGAGCGAAGGAGAGGAAGAAAAAGCAGAGGGGAAGGGGGAACTGGAGACATCCCGGCTTTGCTTTGTGGACAAGGGGGCTGTTTGTCCCCCTGCTTTCTTACAGACAAAGAAAACCCGAAACAGGCATAGCGCCGGAATCTATCGCACCCCCCATCCCTCTGGGGAGCCCCAGATACTTGGGGCTGGCCCCGAAGCCTTTGCCGGCTCCGGGGATGGGCGACAGGCAGGGATGGGGAGGAGGCAGGGACCAGGAGGAGCTGGGGGGAGAGGCAGGGACTGGGGTTGGTAAGGCAAGCAGGGAGGGGAGGTAGAGGCAGGCGTGGGGGAGAGGGGGTGCAGGTAAGGAACTGGGTGGTGGGAAAGGAGGCAGGGATTAGGGAGAGCGGGGGTCAGGCAGGGGCTGAGAAGACAAGAACCGGGAGGGGAGGCTGGGAGGGATGGGGAGAGAGAGTGATAGGCTTGGGGGAGG
>WEIT01008225.1:3483-22715 GCA_013389985.1 Dryoscopus gambensis | reverse complement strand
GCCACGGCCGCCCGTGGGCCATGGAGCTGCCCATGGGTGTGACCGCGGATGTGCCCGCGGAACTGCCCTCGGTGCTGCCTACGGCCACGGCCTGGGGCAACGGCACCGCCTGGGCCCCCCTGCCCGGACACGGGCTCAACGACACGGTCCCGCAGCGGGCCAAGAACGCTACATCCATCCTCATCGCCATCGTCATCACTGCGCTCTACTCCGTGGTGTGCGTGGTGGGGCTGCTGGGCAACGTCCTGGTCATGTACGGCATCGTCAGGTGAGAGCTGGACGCCCCGGCCGCTGCCTGCGACGGGTGCGGTGTGTGCAGGGAGCGAGGGGGCACTTTGGGTGAGCGTGCACCGAGCGCGAGAGCACCGACAGAGCCAGGGTGTGCCAGGGGTGAGTGTGCAGCGTATGGAAGGTCTGAGATGGTAACGTTGAGTGAGTGTGCACCAGGAGGGAGTTTGCACCAGCGATGAGTGTGCACCAGGATCGTCTGTGCACCAGGAGGGAGTTTGCACTAAGAGAAAGCGTGCACGGGAGCGAGTGCGCGCCGTGTGCCAGCCAGCAGCAGCAGTAAGTGTGCGCCAGGAGCGAGTGTGCACCAGGTGTGAATCTGCGCTGGGTGTGAGTTTGCCCCAGGTGTGAGCGTGCTCCGAGTGTGAGCCAGCAGCAGGAGGAGGGTTGGGGAAGCACGGGCTGCTTGTGCGCAGCCAGCATCGAGACGGGTGTTCCTGACGGGTGTGATGTGTGTGAGCAGTGCGTGTGCAAGTGTGGGGGGGCGCAGGTGCTGTGCGAGAGCAGAGGCCGTGTGTGCCTGGAGCAGCTCTGGGGGTGCAAGGGAGTTGTGTTTGGGGGGCACGGACACACACGAGCGGGTGCTCCTTGTCCTTTGTGAGGAAGAGAAGCCGCAGGGCTGGTCACGCTGCGGGCTGGGAGCTGCCCTGTTTGCAGGGTGGGTCCAGACCCCCCTTTCCAGCCAGGGGCTGGTGGGTTCCCACTGCTGCCACCCCACTCCATCAGTGGGAATTACCCACCCAGCCCATTCCCAGTTCCTTCTTGCGCCGGCACCTCCTGCAGCTGCCTGACTTCTTTTTTTCTCTAACAAAGAGCAGAAACCGCATGGCCCAGCCCCATCTCCCACAACAGCTGAGCTTTCCTCTGGTCCCCTGAATGTGGGGTACCATCTCCAGCAGCAGGGAGACCCACTTTGGCTCCATCCAAGGCCTTGGCACTTGTGATGAGGCTCTCCCTGGACAGAGAGGGCGTCTGCGGGGTCTCTGCACCCCAGGATAAGCAACATGACCCAAATGCCCCCCATTGTTAAAGATGGGGCATGGCAAGGTGCTGCTGTATCCAGCCTGGCACTTGTGCTATGGTACAAAATCTCATCAGTCCCTTTGTCCGAGGCACTGGTTGGTCCTGCCTGGATAAGATGGGTTGACATGGAAAATGGGACCATAAAGCCAACTCTTGCAGAGCACAGGAGCAGTGCCAGCAGTGAGGGCTGACAGAGCCCCTCCACAGCCCTGCCAGCAGCAAAGGATGGACCTGTGCTCGCAGCCACAATCTGTGAGGGCACAGACCCCTACACCTCCCGCCGGGCAGGAGGGAGCAGAAGGGTCTCACTGGGTGCCTGGGCTTCACAGCCACCCCCTCTGCACTGAAGGGGGCTTGGTCCTGGTGGTCCAGAATTTGTGGGGTGATCTCAATTCCCATTGCAATTCAGGTGGTGCTGTAGCCCCAGTTTGGCCAAAACCCTAGAACCAAACCAGAGCTGGTGGCTGGATTTAAACAAACACCCCCAAATTCACATTTTAAAACCATTTCCACCCTCCTTTCCCCATGCCTTTCAGTCCATAGCTGTTGTTCCAGGAGGTCAGCACAGCCCAGCACTGCCTGTGCACAAAAAAATGTGGTGACTCACCGGAGGGAAGGAAACCATCCTGAAGTGTGTCCATGAGCCACCCTGGAGTGCCCATCACCCTGGTGTCAGGCTCTGCTGCCCCTGCTCCCCACTCTCTGTCGGGCTCTGCTGTGTGTTTTTAACCATCCAAGAGGGTGAGCAGTGGGGAGGGGGATGGGGGAGTCACTCGCTGACCTGACCTGACCGCTAACGGGATTTTTCATCCACTCGAAGTGGCATTAAAAATGAGCCCTGGTCTGAAAAAGCAAATGGAGGTAATTGCGGCAGAGACATGCCATGAGCGATGTCAGGGTGAGCGATGAGTGTTCTTAGACCCCCTCCAGCTGGTTCTGCTCAGAGAGGAGAGGGAAGGCATTTTAAAGAGTGTGATTTCATGTGCAAACAAAATCCTCCCTATTTTACTCACTGAGTAACCACATGTTAGCCAGGCTTTAGCAAGCCTGACAGATCCACAGATCCCATCACCACAGCTTCTAGCCCCCATTTTCCAACTGATGATGGAATTAAACACAGAATCACAGAGTGGTTTGGTTTGGAAGTGACATTATAGAGCATCTTGTTCCACTACCCTGCCATAGGCAGGGTTGCTTTCCACTAGACCAAGTGGCTCCAAGCCCTGTCTAAGTTGGCCTTGAACACTTCCAGGGATGGGGAATATCTCCCATGAAATGAGCAAATATCATCCTCCGAGCCCCCGGGACAGGAGGGGCTGCAGGGATATGTCTCTTTGCCCCTTCCATGGCCAAAGCCACATGGAGTTTCCCAGGGGTCCTTGCTGGAGTTCCTCCACATCATCAGGGTTTAGGCCAGGACTAGGGGAGACCTGTGTCCATGCAAGAAAGGACTATGAGATGAAATCAGCTTGGATTTGGGATCACTGCCAGCGAGATTCTGGGTGTTTGCCTTGTGCTCTTCTCCCAGTGCTCTTGGGGTCCAGGCAGGGTGTCCCGGCAGTCTGGAACCACAGCTGAGGCACATCCTAGGGGTCGAGGACCTCAGGGACCACACTGAGTTTGCCAAAGTCCATGAGTGCCAGGAGCTGGCAGATGCAGACACAGGACCCTGGCACATAGCTCTGTGAATGGACACACCGTGAGCCGAGCACAGCCAAACCCCGAATAAATCCCTTTCTAGAGCAGCCAAACCTATCCGCACACCTGGAGGGAGCCCAGCACACCCAGCACCCTCCCCACCCCAGCTCTGACCAGCACTGCCATTCCCACTGCATTGTCAGATGCTTTTAAAATTACCCCTGGAAGCAATTTGCAGCTTTGAGCTCAGGGCTGCAAGTGCCCTTCATCCCCACAGAGCCCATCAGCCCCCCACCAGCTCCCACACAGGCTGCAAGGACAGCTGGGTGCAGGCTTTGTCAAGCCAGGCTCTTTCAGGCAGCGGCTTTTAGCAGCTCCAGGAGTTTTTCTTTCACTTATTATTCACTTTTCTTTCACTTATTTATTTTCCAAGAGGTTTTGAGAGTGGGTCCCTACTTGGGAGTCGAGACTGGAATGCGGAGCTGCCCTGTGCTTGCCTCATCTCCTCCCATCTCTTCTCTCCATCAACACCTCCCAGACTGTTCCGTTCAAGTGCATAACTTCCCAATCAAGGCACTCACTTAATTGCAATGGGTTTGGCAGCCTGGGGAGCTCCATCAGCAGCAGTGGATGGTTTGCTCTAATGTGGGAAATAAACCTCGTTCCTGGAGCAGCAGCTTCATTTGCAGCTCAGGAGGGTCAGGCCCCACCCTGTGCAGGGGGTTGAAACCTCAGAAGAAGCCTGAAGGGGGCTGCATCTTGTCCCAAAACCTCGGTGCTGGAGGCTAAATTGCCATCCTTGTTATCCCAGTCATCCCCATCATCCCAGTCAACCCCATCATCCCAGTTATGTCCTTCATCATCCAAGTTATCCCCAATCCCAGTTATCCCCATCATTCCAGTCAAATGCATCATCAGAGCCAACCCATCATCCCAGACATTCCCATTATCATCCTAGTCATCTCCATCATAATCCAAATCATCTCCTGCATTCCAGTCGTTCCTGTCACTGCTTTGCCCTCCCCAGCCCCATCCTGCCTGGGGATGGGTGACAGCTCCAGCCCCCCAGTCCCCCACCCCTGGCACATCTGGCACGGGTTTGGAAAGCGCTTACCCAGCACAGCCAAGCACATCTGGCAGACCATGAAATGAATAACTGTTTTTTTACCATTTTACTCAAAAAACAGAGACCAAAGACGTGTGAATCTAGCTGAACTGACTGTTTGCTCACATAGGAAAGGCAAAACCTGACAATACCACAAATTCTCAGCTTTTTGTTTAACCTGGAAGGAAACTTTTCTGCAAAAGCACTTGGAAAATAACACTAAAGAGAACTGAAAAGGACTTTTCAAGGACAAGACATTTTTAATGCCATATTTAAATTATAAAAAAAAGCTCAGCTCGAATATTTCCACCCCTGGGCAACGGGCTGCCATTTGCAGCCATGGTGAAGGAGACAGGAATGCTCTTGGAGCTGGGAGCTGGGTTAAGCTGCTGTTTTCTATTTTCTTCCAGAGAAAAATGAGTTTTTCAGCTTCAGTTCCCAGTTCTATTGACAGTGGAATCTGGTGGGTCTCTGTCCCCACCAATACACTCTCCTGACCCCGCTGAGATGGAGAAAGGAAAAAGGGAAGGGATTGGGTACCACCATCAATCCCAGGAGCCTCTTTCCCACGCCAACCTGCTGTCCTGGGCTCCAGCCAGGGCAGGACCACCTGAGATGGGAGCTACTCAATCCCCCCACCTCAATTTACTCCATGTACCCCTGACATGTAATGAGCTGTGCCAATTATCACAGAATCCTAGAATGGTTTAGATTGGAAGTGACCTTAAAGCCCAACTAATTCCACCCCCTGCCGGGGGCAGGGACACCTTCCACCAGATCGGGTTGCTTGAAGCCCCGTCCAGCCTTGGGCACTTGCACGGGTGGGGCAGCCACAGCTTCTCTGGGCACCCTGTTCCAGGGCCTCATCACCCTCACACCTGATCCAAACCTGCCCTCTGGCAGTTTAAAACTGTCTTACCCCTATCACACACGTTAAAAGTCACTTTCTATGTATTTTACAAGTACTCCAAGGAAAACAATCTTTTCATATCAGCAATGAAGGAGTCATCTCCCCTCTCTGTGCCCTACTCCAGGGCTGCTACAGGCAGGTTGGCCACACACAGAGAGGGTTTTGTGCAAACTGACCCTGTTATTAATTAATTAGGGTGCATCTAAAGAAGCTCGGGGCTGGGAAGGATGCACTGAGCAATGGAGATTTGCTGGAAGGGAGCACAGGAGGAGTTGGAGCTGCTTTTGGACCCTGTAAAGAGCAGGGTCTTTCACAGAGCCGCTCCCACCCTGTACGTGCTGCCCTTTGGGGGCGCCCAGCAGATCCCTCAGGATCTGTTTCCAAGCCACCACACCATTCAAAGCATCCCTTGACCAACACTTGCAGTATTGGATGCTCCTAGGAAACACACACACACACACACATCCCTGCTGCTCTGGCATCTGCCGCTCTGGCATCTGCCATAACTTTGCCTCATCCCTTCAGGAAGGGTTTGGACATGAGGCATCAGGCATTTCTCTTGCCATGGTGTGACAAGAACCAGAAGCAGAGCCAGCCCTTCCCAAATGCCCTCAGGGACACAGCCAGGCTTCCCCAAAGGCTCTGGAGCTCCAGGCTGGCTAATTGGGCTGCTTCCAGATGGCCTGTTTCCGGGGGTAATCGATCCAATTTCTGCAAGCAAACTTGACAGGGAAGCAGGCTGGATAATCACAATTTACTGGGTGGAAAATCAGATGAAGGAAGGTTGAGGGGATAAAGGACATTGTGCAACTGGTTCAGGAAAATGGAGCAAATCAATCTCATTGGAGAATTGACTTCTCTGGAAAGTTCTTTATTCCTTTGAATAAAAGCAGGCATGGAATGAATGTCACCTCCCTGCTCAGGTGCAGGAAGACAACTGTGGCAGGGGCCAAGCCATGCTCTGCAGGTTCCAGCTCAGCACATGTGAATGTCATCCCCTGCTCGGGTACCAGGATGTGATGTGTGGCTGGGGAGTGGCATCAGATGAGTTTTAAGGTCCCTCCCAACCCAAACCATTTTAGGATTCTCTGATTTTATGACTTCAACACACAAGAACACAAGTACAGAATCATAGAATGGCTTGGGTTAAAAGGGACCTTAAAGCTCATGTCCTTGCCCCATTGCAGGTGGCTCCAAGCCCCGTCCAACCTGGCCTTGGACACTTGCACTGGTGGGGCAGCCACAGCTTCTCTGGGCACCCTGTGCCAGGGCCTCACCCCCCTCACAGGGAAGGATTTCTTCCCAGTGTCCCATCTCATATCCTGTCACCCAGGCCCTTGTAAAGAGTCTCTCCCCATGTTTCTTGTGGGCTCCTTCAGGGACTGAAAGGCCACAATTAGGTCACCCCGAAGCTTCTCTTCCCCAGGCTGAACAATCCCAATTCTCTCAGCCTTTCCTCATAGCAGAGGTGTTTCATCCCTCTAGTCATCTTGGTGGCTTCCCCTGCACTCGTTCCAACAGCTCCATGTCCTTCCTCAGTGTGCTCCCTGGTGCACCTGCAAAGTTGCTGAGCACATTGGTGCTGCAGAAGGGCATGGCACAACACGGACCATTGCCCGCCAAGGCTGGCGTCGCTTCGTCAGCAGCCAGGCTGTGCCCCGTCCTCATCACATCGTGCCCTGATCACCTCTAACATCTCCCTTCTCTGCCACCCCCAGGTACACCAAGATGAAGACAGCCACCAACATCTACATCTTCAACCTGGCCCTGGCCGATGCACTGGCCACCAGCACACTGCCCTTCCAGAGCGCCAAGTACCTCATGGAGACCTGGCCCTTCGGGGAGCTGCTCTGCAAGGTCGTGCTCTCCATTGACTACTACAACATGTTCACCAGCATCTTCACCCTCACCATGATGAGCGTGGACCGCTACATCGCCGTGTGCCACCCAGTCAAGGCCCTGGACTTCCGCACACCAGCCAAAGCCAAGATCATCAATGTCTGCATCTGGGTGCTCTCCTCCCTCATCGGGGTGCCCATCATGGTCATGGCGGTCACCAAGTCAAAAGGCAAGTGGCTCTGGGGACACGTTCCTCTCCTCTCCCATCGGTCCATCCCAGGGGTGACCCAGCAAACTTGACCTCTGGTCATGTAGCAGGTTTGTGGTCAGTGGTGGGCACCTCTCCATGACACCATAAATGTGCCCTGTCTTGGAAAAAGCATCGTGGTGTTATTTCCCGTCTTGGAAACTGTCCCAGAAATGGTTCTCCCTTCCCCTTAAGGGTAGGGATGCCTCACCTTTCCCCATCTCCAGTCCAACCAGTGCCTCTCCCCAGCTCCTAGGGTACAAATCAGGTGCTTAAAAACACCCCCAGGGATTGTGCAAAGTCTCCAAGTGGCCCACACTAAGATCTGCAGCTCCTGTGTGGGGATGCTGGCCCTTGGCTGCCAGGGAAAGCTATGGGCATCTCGAGGAAGTGGACAGATTTCAGTGGAGGGTGACATGGGGATGTGTCCACCATGGGGGCTGGGAGAAAGCAGGATTGGCCTTGAATGGCCCAGGAGGCTCTGCAGGGAAAAGGTTCCAGGGTCACTGCACCCACTGCATCCCCTCAGCATCTTGTGGACAGGGCTCTGATGGCACAGAGCTCCTCGGGAACCTCTGCCAAGAGCAGGCGGGTAGGAATGCATCTGCCCGGGGTTTTAACAAGCCATGACTGAGCAGAAGGCAGAATATTCTCATCAGACACTCCACCAGCTCCCTCTTTGACCCTCCTCTCTCCTACAGATGGGATGGTCCTGTGCACTCTCCAGTTTCCTGATCCTCCCATCTACTGGGACACTGTGACCAAGATCTGTGTCTTCATCTTTGCCTTCCTGGTCCCCATTTTGGTCATCACCATCTGCTATGGGCTGATGATCCTTCGCCTGAAGAGCGTCCGGCTCCTCTCAGGCTCCAAGGAGAAGGACCGCAACCTGCGGCGCATCACGCGCATGGTGCTGGTGGTGGTGGCAGCCTTCATCATCTGCTGGACACCCATCCACATCTTTGTCATAGTCTGGACGCTGGTGGACATAGACAAGAAGAACCCCTACGTGGTGGCCAGCCTGCACTTCTGCATTGCCCTGGGCTACACCAACAGCAGCCTCAACCCTGTCCTCTATGCTTTCCTGGATGAAAACTTCAAGAGGTGCTTCCGAGAGTTCTGCCTGCCTTTCCGAGCCCGTGTGGACCAGAACAGCTTCTCCCGCGCCAGGAACACCACGCGGGAGCACATCTCCACCTGCACCCCTTCTGAAGCCCGCAACAAGCCGGCATGACTAGAAGTGGGCAGCCCCCAGCGGGGCTGCCAGGGACACGGAGAAGACGAGCTGCGCTCAGAAGTCACCCAGGTCACCACCACAGAGTTCTAGAACGGTGGCCTGCGCGCTGCTTGGTAACACTGTTGGGTTTGTATACAGACTGACTGCAAAAACTTTTTTCATCCTGGGAAAGAAGAGTGGGAGAATTGGGACTCACCAAATGATGCAGGGAGAGGACCAGAACAAGAGGCAACTTGTCAAAGACGCTCTGCTGCTGCCACCACCTCAACCACCAAAACCCAGCAAGGACTGTCACCCTCCAACACGTGGCTCTTGGCAGAGCCCAGGGCACCAGGACTGCAGTGTCCACGTGCTTCTCCTCCTGTATGGGCCAGGATGACGCCACAACTCATGGCAAGAGGGGAAACACTCCTATGGCAGAAGGAAACTGTGCCAGGAGGTGATCGTAGGATCACAGAATCATTCAGGTTGGAAAAGCCCTCCAAGATTAACAAGTTCAGCTGCTCTCCTACAACTACCAGGGCCACCACTAGCCCATGTCCCCAAGTACCACATCCCCACGGTGATGGTTAAATCCCTCCAGTGATGGTTACTCCACCACTGCCCTGGGTGGCTGTGCCAGGGCTGGACAACCCTTTCAGTGAAGAAATGTTCCCTAATATCCAACCTAATCCTCTCCTGGAATGACTTGAGGCCATTTCCTCTGCCACATCATAGGACCTCATTCCATCCCCCTCTGAGCTGTGTCCAAAATACAACCAGAGATGGGAAGAGAAACTTATGCCACTTCAGAGACACTGTTTTCAAAAGGCTCCAGATCCATTGTAAAAATTCTCCTGGAGTCCTTCAAACTGGGACTGCTCCCGGAGAAAACTTTCTACAGTTAATGTCATTACTGTGTTATTTAGAGATCTCTGACTGCAGCTGAGGCTGCCCTGGACATGGATGTGATGCTGGGAATATGGATATGGCCAGGGGATGGAGCAGGGCGCGTTGGAAGCTGACCCCATATCCACATGCCAGTACCAAATTCCCTATGCCCAGCATCCGTCAGGGTGACAGGGAACTGATGAAGTCATTAAGCCCAAGAAGAATCTCATTAAGGGAGTAATTTGCAGGAACTCGAGTTGTTTCTCGCAGTGCTAAAGTAATTAGGATGGAATAACAGACTGCACCAAGGGCTCTCCCTCCCCTGCCCATCAGCAGAAGGATGAACAACAGCACTGCCCAGATTTCCATTTCCATTTCCATCGAGACAAAAAGGATGGGATGGGGTTGTGGGGCTGGGAAACTGGGGACAAATCCTGGTCCAGGGAAACAGCACTGGGAGATCCTGCCTGCCCAGACTGAGCCATGCTGTAGGCAGAATGCTCGGAGGGAACTCTCTGTGTACTTTTATAAATATATATGTAGGTCTGTCTGTAGCTGTATAAAATTAAAGTGACCCCAAGGCCTCCCATCACACCTCCCACAACAGCAGCTGCTCCATGTGTGATGGAGCTGAATATGCCAGATCCACAGCACCTCACAAAGTATTTCAGCCACTATTTCCAGCTCCAGCCCTTGGGATTTTGGCCTTGGAGTGGCATTTCTGTACAGGAACCCTGCTTTCTAAAAATTAAAGTAATGAAGTAAAATAAAATTGGAGATAGGAAGCTGTTTCCAGCTGTCTTGTGATTCCCAAGCACTGAAAATGAGCAGGGTCTGGCTCAGGGTGGTCTGAGGAGTGATGGAACTACCTCTAAATTTACTCTTTACTCTTCCTCGTAAGGGTGGTGATGCCCTGGCACAGGGTGCCCAGAGCAGCTGTGGCTGCCCCTGGATCCCTGGCAGTGCCCAAGGCCAGGCTGGACGGGGCTGGGAGCAGCCTGGGACAGTGGGAGGTGTCCCTGCCCGTGGGGGGTGGGACTGGATGGGCTTTACAGTCCCTTCCAACCCAGGCCATTCCATGACTCTAAATTCAAGTTCTAAAAACTTACCTGGGCTTGGAAGAACACCTTTGTGAACCCCAAGGCCCTTTAGCTGAGATTGTTTGCAAGCTCTAGTCACCAAAAACCTCTTCTGCCACCGGTCATCAAGATAAAATTTTATTTTAGAAGCCTAGCACCTCAAATTCTGGCCCAAATTACATTTGTCATTTAAATGTAAATATGGATTTAGCAAAAAAGCAACAGAAATGGGTGTTGGAGCCTGTAACTTTGCTTTGGCTTAAAGAGTTTGGATTTTAAGGTATTTATCACTTCTGTTGTGTAGGTTTCTGAGTTGCCAAAGAAGGGGAAACCATAAAGAGCACAGAGTGGATGTGAAAACCAAATTTCTAGCCTGGGGTGTTGTTTAGCCAGGGCATCACTGCTCCAGCACTACTTGAGGACCCCTCTCCAGCACCCTGGGAAAACTGAGCCAGGCACCACCTCTGGTGATTTCACAGCCCAATTAAACCAGCAGCCAGCCCAGATTAACTGTGCAGCAACCTGAGCTGGCACACGAGAGCTGCCACACACCCACCAGTTATTTCCGGGGACATTTGCAGCCCAAACCATGTGTTACTGCAGGAAACATCCTTTTTCCCATTTTTTTTTCCTTAATTGATCCACCACATAATGAACCCTGATGTACTGGGCTTTATTCTTACACATGTGATTAATTATGATGCTGCTGGTTTCTTTGTCTGCAGGTTTAGGCTGACTTTGGAATTGCATTAATATGCAGATGGAAATGAATGGATCTGGCTTTCCTGGGGAGGACAGGAGCAAGACCTCCCACCTTCCTCACCCCAGAGCAGCCTGGGGTGGATCCAGACTCTCAGCGTGGCAGAGATGCTTGTCTTGCAATTCGTCATTTAACAGGGGAAAAAAAATCACTATGAATAATTCCTAGAGGATTTTTTTTTTCTCCTTTCAGAGCCACAAATTCTACTTAATTTGTACTGTTTTATTCCCTGAGCAAATGGGACCAGAAGGAACATGCAGGGAGGGGATGGGGGCTGGCTGGGATCCTGTGAGCACTGCGGCTCCTCCAGGCAGGGATGGAGCCCGGATCCCCTTCCCCAGCTCCCCAGGGTTGTGTGAGCCGGGTGAGACTTTCTTATTTTTGGCCTGTTGTAATGGGAGAGGAACCAGGAATTCAGGAGTTTGGGGAGGGGGTGGAGATACCCCCACATCACTATTTCAGCCCAATTCTCATTCCAGAGAGACCCAAGACACTCTTCTACCAGGAGCCACACCAGAGCACTGCCCATGCCAGTGACCCTGGGATATCCTGGCCAGGTACCAGCCTTAATGATGGGAGCCAGGGAGAGCCAGCACAGTGCAATGACCCAACTCCGTCACTCGCAGACCCATCATTAATCCCCGTCACAGGCAGCTTGGCCATAATTAGAGCTTGTTTCCTCTTCCAGGCAGGAAAGGAAGAACAAGAAAACAATCTCAGTAGCGTCCAAACCCTCCTGAAGATGCAATTCCCTCCCTGCAGATCCTGCAGCACCACTGCATAGGCAGAATTTTTGTATCTAAAACAGCAACATGTTAAAAAATATGAGAAAAAAAAAATCCCTCACAAACACACAAACCCTGCAAACAACACTCAAAGTGCTTTTATTCTGGGCTCAAAAGAGCCTCACATGACAAGGCCTCATCCTCCATGGATGCTAAAGCCCTCAAATTCCACTTTCCCAGCTTTTGTCTGTAAATCAAAAGCCTTTTATGCACTTCCAGTAGCAACAGATGGAGACCACAGTGTGGGATTGGAGCTGCCAGTTGGGGATGAGGGAGGGTCTGGAGGTGTCAGTGCTGGAAAACCTCCGACATGGACTGAGGCTGGATCCTGACACAGCCAGGGGTCCATCGGCTCCACAGGACCCAAATTCCTCTTTCCTCATCCTCAAAAGGCCCCCAATTCACTCTGAGAACAAAAACTCGTTAATGAGACATTTCCCCTTCCTCAATTAAGCTGTTTTCCTTTACCCACCCTCTCCCCCCTGTGTGGGGACTCATCCTTTCCCCAGTTTCCAGCAGCTTCCCACTGAAGTGTCACTCTGGCTCCCAAGACAACGGCTGATTCATCAGTTCTGAATATTTTAAATCTTATTGTTCTCCCCCAGCCCTTTCCCCCGTTTTTTGAAAATAACAACAAGCTCCCCATTCACAAAGACATTTTCCCCTTTCCAGGAACAGGACCAGCTCCACAAGGATGGGTACAATCCCATTTCATTTGGGAATGATCTGGGTTTTCTCCGCACCTGCAGGAGCTGGAGCAGGGAATTGCATTGACTCCTGGCAGGATCCAACCCTGTGGTGACCACACAGTGGTGCCACCACTGATCCCGTTCCTGCTGCAAGGAATTGCCCAAATGTGACAGACAGATGCAAAAACCTGCCAGTGTTGGGGATAGGGAGGAACTGGGAGCACTGGGATGTGGGGGTCTTGGCTCCCAGCTCCGGCAGCTGAGGCTGTTTTTGGATAAATGTTGTCACTGGGAATCAAGCCCAAGACAAGGAGCAGTTTCTCCATCGGTATCCAGCAGGTCACATTTCTTGGAAGAGCATCAAATGGTGGTGGTCCCCAGGGAGCAGAATTAGCCATGGGATCAGGGAGTACTTGCCCTTGGCTCAGCCTGCAGTGATGGTAAAATATGGGCTTGATCCCTGGCAATACAACATTCCCCATGGGCCCACATCCCAACTTCAAGCTTAGAGTCCTTCGCAAGCGCACGACTGCAACCACCAACACAAACCCTCCTGATGGGAGGTGGGTGCCCCGAGCCTCCCCAGCTAGTGCTGGACCTGCTGAGGCCATCCCTGATCATAAATCCAAGCTGGTCCCACTTGGGAGCAGCAGAGCGGCCAACAGCCTGAGCTGCTTCCGGTGCCCAAAGCCCATCCCTGCCCAGAGGCTCATTAAGGAACCTGCTCCTGCCCAGTGAATTAAGCCCAAACAGCAACCTGGGGCTCCAGTCACACCAGGATGTGGGAATTTGCCCCACGGGTTCCAGTCCCACACACACGCCTGGCTCAGCTCCAGCTGGGAGCACTCAGCAGGGACATGCCAGGATCCTTCCAGCTCTGCCACGGGAGAGCTCGGTTGTGGAGACCCAAAGACACCAGGGGTGCCCCATCAGGGCAGGGAACCAAAGAGACGCTGACAGAGGCGACAGGACCACCCCCTCTCCCGACGCCGGTTCTCCCAGTCCCGCAGCATTCCCCTGCTGCCATCCCGCGGCCGCTCCCCCCCTGCACACAGCGCCCAGACACCGCGGGCCAGGGCAGCAGCCCCAAACCGATCCCGACCATCCCCAGAAGCCGCGGCAGGTCCCACGGGAGAACTCGCCACCCATACAAAACACAGGAAAAGCCTGGGTTTATCAAAACTCAGTTTATTCCAAATGTTAAAAGATGAGAGTTTTTTGTCCTTTCTGCCTTGATTTATCAATCAAAATACATTTTCTTTTTTAAAAAATCCAACCCTTTCTGAACCATTGTACAATCCCAGACACCCCCCGCCCCAGCCACAACCTCCCCCTCCTATTGCTATAATTTAGCTCTTCGCAGACCCCTCCTCACTCCAAGTACCTGGGAGGCACCTCCTGTAAGGAGAGGATGGGGCAGGAAACAAGACCAGTTGGATCAGGGAGGCGACGGGGAGGAGTCCTGTTGTTTGCAGCGACTCCATGCATAGCTGGGGTCTTTGTTTCTGCTCAGCAAGGCCCTAACAGCAAATGGAGCTCCTTCCTCAGCAAGCGAGAGAAAAAATTAAAGTAACACTGTCCCCACACGTGGGATGCATTCGGTTGGGTCTCCAAAAGCAGTGGGAAAGAGTGGCCAGGACTGCAAAAAGCAGTGCTGGAGGTGGCTGCCCCAGGCCATGGGGAGTGAGGAACCTGTTCCTGGCCTCACTGCCTGGGGGGTTCAGCTCAGACACTTGAGGGATGGGAGGCAGGAGCCCCCCTTCCCTTTCCCAGCAGTCACAGTGTGCTAGGCATCAACCAGCACCATTCTTCCTCAGCAGGCACAATGTCCCCACAGTAGCCACAAGGTCTGATTGGGGGATAGAGCTCACTGGGATTCCTGTTGGACTGAGATCCCCCTGGAACGGGCTCAGAGGGGTTTGGTGGGTGGCAGCAGACAAATCCAGGCCAGAGAGGTGTAACATATTTAGGTGACAGGGGTGGAGGAGCATCCAGATGTGGGGAACATTGGGACCTGAGGGAGACTGATACCCAAACCTGATTGCGGAGTGAAGAACAAGACTCTCGGCTTTGCTGGGCCGGGAAATGTTAAAAAACTAGATGAGAAGAAGTGGAAATCCATCCAGGCACAAAACTGGGATCAGTTTAGGACCAAGCTGACCCAGGGAGCTGACAGAGCACCGGGAACCATGGGAAAACAGACACATGCTTGCAGGGAGAACCCATGGGCACCCCTGTTCCAGCCACGCATGCGCTGCTGGGCCCAGCTCCATGAGCCCCCTGCCCTCCCCAGGAAATTGGCTCCCCAACCGAGGAAGAAGTTGTGGGGGGTCTGGGGGTGCCGTGATCCTGCTGGGCTTGGCTGCGGCGCGGCTTCATCAGCTCTGCTCCTTGTCACTGACCAACAGCACGGTGTGCTGCCCACCGCTGGACACAGCCAGCACCCGCCGGTTCTCCAGCTGCTTCCCCGTCATCTCCACGGGGCTCCAGACATCGTCCTCCTCCCCGGTGCCCAGCTGGTAGTTAGTGCCCATTCCCCAGGCAAACGCTCGTCCTGCAATGGAGTTGAAGCAAGTTTTGAGTTCCGAGTGGTTGCACAATGGGAAGCACTGTGGGAATGGGAAGAGGAGCCAGCACCCAAACCCAAGGGGACCTTGTACCCTGTTGTCAGAAACACAAGCAGGAGGAAGAGGGGGAGCACTTGCAGCTCCAACAGATGTTCCATCACAGAGTCAAGGCACTTTTATCCCTTTCGAGGAGAAAACTAAACCCACAGCTCACTCCAAATCTTCCTTCCTGCACACACTGCACACAGGCAGATGCAGCACCAGAGCACAGAGGTCTGGCATCAGCCGAGTCAGAGCAAACACTGTCAGGCCAACAACCCCCTCCTGGTCAACACCACATGCCCAACCCTGTTGCCATGAGCCCACAAACACATCTGAGCAGCCACTGCCCAGCTGCCCCCAGGTGACTGGCACCAGGACCGGGCTCCACTCCCAGCCCAGCTGGCAGCGCGTGGTGCTGGTGTGTGGGGCGGGATGGAGGGATGAGGGGTGAGGAAGGTACAGAAGGCAGTGCTCCCAAACCCCAGCACTCACCATCACTGCTGACGGCATAACCAACTGAAGCTCCGCAGGCCACCGAGGTGATACTGGGGAGCTCCGGGATAACGGTGGGTGTACTCTTCTCCTCTGCCCCTGTCCCAAGGCCCAGCCGGCCATACTCCGCCCTGCCCAGGCTGTAGGCTTTACCTGGAGCACAGTGGATACACAGGAGAGGTGACTTGAGGGGGGCAGAAGCTGCGGCAGGGCCACAGCTGGACCCTCTTCCCAGGTCTGAGTCCTGAAGGAGCATCACTCCTCCATTCCACGCCCTGAGACCCGACCAGAAGGGGCAGGGTGGGATAGAGACCCAAAATCAGTAAGGTGGATAGGTGCAAGAGCAGAGCTCACAACTGAGTCAAGGCTCCTGCTGTCAGCTTCCCTTTGCTGCAAGTTCACACCAGCCTTGTCGCATGAACACTGAGGGCTTGGAAGACTCCAGCACATCACCCTCATCCCAACAGCTCCTTGGCCAGGATGAGGGCCATGGGATCTCCCCATCCTGCTCTGTGTGACTCCCAGCCCACCTGTCCCACTGTCACTCACCCTCGGAGTCGACACAGACCGTGTGGTGCTGCCCGCCAGAGAACCCAACCCAAGACTTGGTGGAGTTCTTGAAGCACGTGAGGTTCTGCGGGGAGAAGCAGGGCTCGGTGTCCTGGGTCCCTGCAGGGTGGGACGCACAAACCCGGGTGATCAGGACAACACGGACAGCCCAGGCCAGGCTCCGGCACTGAGCCAGCCACCCTGGGGCTCACCCCACTAGAGACCAATACAGCCCCCCCAGCCCCATTTCCAGCTCCGGTGTGTCCAGCGTTTAGAATTTGGGGCACCCAGCAGCTTCCCCCACCAGACCAGGGCAGCAGTGGACTGGCAGAAGATCTGGAGAGACACAGGTGAAGCTCACCCAGCTGGTGGTAGTTGGAGAGGCCAAATCCATAGATGTGTCCCTCACGCGTGACAGCGAAGGTGAAATACGCCCCACAGAAAGCATCCTGGAAGCGCATTTTGCCTCTTCTCCCTTTGCCTCTGACAGGGACAAGCTGGGGGACCAGCAGCCGCTCTGGGGGCAGGAGACAAGGCGTTACACAAGGACTAAGCATTTACACCCTCTCCCCGTGTCTAAGGATCTGGCTCACTGCATTTAAGTCACTGATTACACATAAGCCCTTGAGCATCAGGGACTGGGTCCCTTTGTTCCTCTGCAAAGGGCAGAGCTAGACCAAAGAATGCACCTCGGAGAACCAAGTCAAACTCACGCAGCCCTTTTCGTCCCCCTCGGTTGGCAAAGAATGCTGGCACTCTGCCCAGCTGGCCCTGCTCCCCGCAGCCGCACGTGAACAGGTCCCCGTCCACCGTCAGCATCACCAAGTGGTCATTCCCTGTGAGAGGAAGGAAAGGGAAGTCATGGAGAAGGCTTCAGCAAGCCCTGGGGGATGAAATCCCACAAGTAAACCCCAGTTGTCCCAGCTTGCGGGGTTTACTGCACTGGAGACCTCGACACCAACTGTGCCACCACCTAAAACTCCAGGATCTCCCTGTTCCCGATCCCAGGAATTCAAAGCAGTTTTTATGGACACATAAAAGGACACAGGTGTGCCCCAACTTCCCCTGGGCCGTGGACAAGCTCCCTGGCTGCTGTGCTCAGCTTCCACAGGCCTCACTAGAGGGCAAATGCTCTGGTCCCACGGGGTCACAGTTTAGGCCACTCTTGGAAGGCATTCTACATCAGACTGGTCAAATATTAACTCAATACGTGAATCTGTTGGGGCTAAAACATCAGTTTGGGCTAAAAGGTCTGTTCTCTGGAGAGTCAGAGATGAGCAAGTACACCCTTGTACTGGGCTTGGAGCAAGCCAAGAGGGAGGAAAAGGTCATGGACCTTCTGGACCTTCCTCAATGGCTGCAACAGCCTCGTGTACCTGCCTGACCCTGCACACGGCAGGGCCCTGCTCACCTGAAACGATTTTAACAACAGGCACATCGAGCTGGAGTAGCAGAGGAATGGAGCTCGTCTTCATGGGCTCCAGCAAGCCGATCACTCCATTGTTATCCTGAGAGGAGAGAGAGACACAGGGATGAGCCACAGGAGCAGCAGCCACCAGTGGAGCACCCAGCATCTGAGCAATCAACATACCCGGAAGGAGCCCCAGACAAAGACCCTGCCATCCTCAGTCAGTGCAGCCGTGTGGCTGTCCCCTGCCGACACCTGCACCACCTTCTCCTGCAGCTCCACCGGCCCTGGAGAGGTCTCAGACCCTTCAGCAGAGGTGTCGCGTCCCAGGGCACCTTCATCGTTGCAGCCAAAGGTGTAGATCTGCAGAATGGGTGCAAGTGGTCAGGACGGGGCCCAGAGGGGCACTAGGCTGAGTGTGAAGTAAGGGGACAGAGACTCACCAGACTGAATTATCACAGAATGATGGAATGGTTTGGGTGGGAAGGGACCTTAAAGCTCATCCCAATCCACCCCCTGCCATGGGCAGGGACACCTTCCACTAGAGCAGGTTGCCTGAAACACCGTCCAACCTGGCCTGGAGTGCTTCCAGGGATAGGGCAGCCACAGCTTCTCTGTGTCAGGGCCTCACCACCCTCACAGGGAAGAATTTCTTCCCAATATCACACCTAAAATGGCAGTGTCACCCATCTATTGTCTGTCAGTGTAAAGCCATTACCCCTTCTCCTGTCACTCCATGCTCTTGCTCAAAGTCCCTCTCCAATTCTCTTGCAGGCTCCCTTCAGGTCCTCCTTTTGACCCCCTAAAACTTTGTGGTCCATGTGAGACCATGCTCACCCCCAGAGCTGGAACAAGATGTGAGCAGAGCAGTGATTCCAACCCCCTGCTTCAGAACACACACCAGAGCTCACTGCACTCACCTTTCCCGTCTGGCTGAGGCACACAGTGTGCATCCCTCCAGCTTCCACCTGCACCACCATCTCCGGCAGCGTGACCAGAGCTGGCTTCTTCCTCTCCATGATGTCCTCACCGAGGCCCAGCTGGCCGACATTGCCCTGGCCCAGTGTCAGCACCAGCCCAGGCTGTGAGCGGTGTGATGGGTGGCTGACTGCAAGGTGGGAGGGGGAGAAAGAACATGTGGCGGTACAAGTTTCCTGGTAAAGATCACCCCTGGGAAAGTGGTAGGAAAATTCCCAGGGATTTTTCTTACCTTTAACCTTTTTCCTCTCAGGAGACTCTTCTTCTGGCACCGGGTTCTTCGCACTGCGTTTCCCCGGCATCTTGGAATCTAAACGCCAAAAAGAGCATGTCAGGGGTCACCCACCAGGCTGTCACCAGGCTGTTTGGGATGTCCCCTCACACCTTAAAAAAACACCTGAAGGACTGGTGACTGAGTTGGCATTTAAACATCGATCCCTTCTCTTACTCTGGGAAAATGGAAAGTTTTCCTTTGTGTGTTTTATCCATACTCTCTATCTCATGCAGATGTGAACCTCTCCAGATTTCAGGTCCAGGCAGAGGAGGAGAGAGGGAAGGGAAAAAGAAAGGAAAAGAGGAAAAAGGGGGAAGGGGGAAAGGGAAGAATCCGTGCCGAGCCGCGTTCCCACAGCCGGCTCCACATGGCCCGAGCACCGCCCCCGCCCCTTCCTGCCGTTCGAATTCCCCGCGGCGCCGCCTCACGTGGGGCCGCGCAGGCCGCGGCCC
>WEIT01008220.1:18259-29571 GCA_013389985.1 Dryoscopus gambensis | reverse complement strand
TATATATATATATATGTGCATATATTCATCTGAAGAAAACACTGAAAGGAGGATAATCTTGATTCATCCTTATACAATCACAGCTAACTCTCTGCTCATATCAACAAAGGGTTTGAACATGATTTTTCAAGTTGACTTGACCCATGTGTTAACACTGAAATACTGATTTCCTAACCCAAACACACACAGCTGCAAAATTTGAGCAAACAATGGAGGTTATAAATATATTTAGTGGCATACCTACATTTTGGGTTCAGGCTGAGAGCCTACATATATGGCAGGAGGGAATTTTTCTCTGTAGTAATACACAAATGTATACTTAGAACTGTTTTCTCATCTCTTAGAAATGTTATTAAGTGTTGAAGCCAACAAAGTTACCTTTTGCAGATCCTAAAAATTGATTTTTAGAAATTTCTGAGTATGCTTTCAATAGGGATACAGACTTGAAAAGTAGAAATAAATGAAAACAGGTAAGATCTGATTCTATGTGTGTCCAGAAAAATTTGTTCATGAATAAAATAGTTTACAGAAATGCTTAATGCCAGAAAATTGAGGTTTTCTATGTGCTCAGGTGTTTCACATGCAGAAAAAGAGGAGAGTTATAGTATAGTAATTCACAATTCTGTCATATAAAGCTATATACTATAGTAAGAAATCCTCAGCGGCCAGCTTACTTTGAGGCACAGCATTCAAGTTACAGTAAAACTAATGAAGTCTATGCTTTCGCTAGAGTAGAAGTTAATGCCCACAAAATAGAAAATAGCCACTTTCTCTTATTACTTTACAGAACTCAAAGCAATATATTTTTCAAAAAGCAGTTTTACATAGGTATGTTTCAGTATCAGCCCTCAGATTAATTTTCCCATGATCCTTACTGACACTGCTGGCTGCTAATTTAGACATTTTAAATTAATTTCTTTTTTAATTACACTACAGTTGCACTTTGTATTTACTATGATCACATACTTATTAAAAATGTTGCCTGAATATGCTGTTTTAGAAGAGTCTTTCTGAACATAAAAATAACTCTGATTCATAGAAGATATGCCAAATAGTAATTATGTTAATAACTGCCAGTCTGCAGTGAGATAAGATTAACATGCTGGTTTGTGCACTGAATGCAAGCAAGCATCTGAAAAAATGTGCAACTTACCGAGATATGATTATACCATTGACTTGAAGGAATTTAAACAGCTCTTGTGCCTTTTCACGGTCCCGTGATTTCTCCTTGGCTGTCAGTGTGTCATAAGGTACCAATAAAGGATGACTACCTCCACCTTTAGTAAGTTGAAAGAACTGTAAGTTTTTCTACTGTAAGATTTATTCTGCTTCATGCACTAAAGGAACTATTCATTTTTTATTGTCTTACACTGTCATTCTTCAGATTATTTCTTCTCCCTCATTCTCATTGTCTTTTTTGGTGTGGTTTACAGGATTGTGGCTTACCTTTGCTTTCCAACTCCATTTTCTTCTTTTTGGCCCATATATTATGGTAGTTTTCTGCCATTACCTCTACCATTCCCTACATTATCATCAGAAAAAACAGAATGCAAGATTAGGGGACAATTAAAAATTCTGTAATTCTACATAATTTACAGTCTTGAGTAAAGTCTACACTCTTGTGATAAAGAAACATCATAGTTAAGTGGAATTTCTATATTCAGCTGTTCTTTGAAGTCAGCACAAGCACAGGATACACATTTTATAACATGCTGTTGACAGCCCCTTCCCTAGATTCATGTTTAATTTTTTCTGGGAACTCAGGAAGCACCAATGGCATGAACAGTAGAAATGTCGCCTTTCAGTATGTAAATAGCATGCACCTTTCTACAACAACATATCATAACTACACTCACAAATACACTCATAAAACCTAACAAATTCAACTTTTTAATGATAATAAAAACAAATACATTCATTCCTTTCAGCATAGTATAGGCAAAATACAAATACGAACCTGAAGCTCCCTAGAAAGCGCCACATTTGAGAGATCAAGTGGTGTTGGGCTATACCCATTTCCCTGCAGAAGAAAAAAAAATATTTTCAGATAAAATAATTTCAGATAAAAGAACCAAATATTCAACTACAACATCTCTGTCATTGACCTGATTAGAGTAACACTACTCCCAATTTCATACTTTCTTGTAGAAACTGTGTTCACCTATTGTTTTGCAACATACTGAAGGCACAGTATGATTGAGAGAATACATTTGCTGGTGTGGAAGTACGCAGGTCATTGCAGATACTTATATTCACAACAGGTGGCAAGCTGCTAAGAACTAATCTTTTAGCCTAAGAGAGAAGACCAACCATGAGACCTACAAGATGTGCCTGCAAAACATGACAGAATCATATGGTAACAGCCTAAAGGGACCGTGTGCTACAGATGAGACAATACAACAAAAAGAGAAATTATTTCCTTGAGGAATTTACAGACTAAGAAAAAGAAGGAGTGAAATATATTAACACAGTCTTCAACTGGTTTATACGAGAAAGCTCCAGTTGAAAAAACTTGTTAGATGTGCACATTAAATGTGAATCGTTACATATAAATCAGTGATTTCAAACATGTCCTCAAGTTAAGTATGTGCTGAAAACCTCTATTCAGTCATGACTTTATCATGCATCTTCTTGGACAAGTAGGCCCAACTGCAGAGCAAGTTCAACTGGCTGGAATCAGAGGTCCAGAGACAGAAGAATTTCCTGTAAGGGAGTGAGGATTGCTGAAGAGATAAGAAATGCTGAGGTATTGTCTTGTAATGGAGTGCTCAGGGGCCGCTTTTGGTGAGCAAAAACTGGTCCTGGGGAAGGAATCCAACACAGGCTTAAGGTGCCAGGTATTGATGCTCACAGGATCAGTGCTGGTGCAAGAGTACATACGGAGTTAGCTTGTGACACAGTTTTGCACACTCCTTCCAGGAGTGCCCAATGCACTGCTTATTAACTCTCACTATATTTATCTACAAATGTGTGTAATTCACCTCGAGGAGTACAATAACAATTCCCCAACGCTTGTCATAATTTTAAACAGCTTTCCCCCTCCAAGACAAATTGACCAGCAGTCTCAACACACGATTACAAAAATCTACAAAGGGGAAGAAAAATCTATCCTCACATCAAAATGCTAGGTAATATATAATTACCTGAAAATTTTGCCTGTAGATTTTAAAAAAAATGTATCAAATGTGCAATCTCATTTGTCAGTCATAATTATAATCTTAACAAAAACCCATATTAGGCTCTTCTGTTTGATCAAAAAAAAGAAAATTGCTAGTTTTATTTATTATAAAATAAAAGACTTTATATTCTTTGTCTGTTTTCTTTGAATGACTACATTAAAAAGCTCTTCAGTTTTTCTAAGAAAATTTAAAAAGTGTCTTAAAAGCTTTTTGGAATCCCCACTTTAATGTTGCTTAGTGTTTATTATAGTGATATGACTTCCAGTTGCAGAACTCTACCATTAAAAGTTTCTTTTCACTAAAAGAATATAAAATTTACATAATTGTTTGTAATTTATTAGCAAATTAATGAACAAGCCTTTTACTTTCTAAAATTAAGGCGTTATACCTTACCTGACTAGACTGAGATATGCTACGGAGCTTTTCATTTTCACGCTGATGTATTAGTGCTTCTCCTCCCTCCTTGGTCCTTTCTAGGCTCCATCCCAAGGCCAGCATGGTTTTCAGTGATTCTCTGGCAGGCCAACGATAAATTTCCTTTTCCTTTGAAGAAAAGAATGCAAAATTTCTCTGTATTTAGTAAGTAGCAAAAGTACAACAGAAATATTCTGTCCTTCTCTATTAAGTGCTACGTACTGCAGAACTAAAGAAAATTATTTGTATATTACATGAGAACACAAAATATAATTCTTTTTACATGAGAGAAAAGCTTTGAAATACTTAAAATTTTTTTTAAAAAAATTTACTCTTAGTGGCATTTATTGCTGGGATGTGTGCCAGAAATTAACACCACTGCAATGAACTCTGGAGCAATAATGTAGACTGGATCTGGAAACTTATTCATTAATTCCACTAGCACAAAAGAATAAAAAATGATGGTACTGCAAGTGCTATAAATTAGTTAAACAAGTATGTGCCTTCAAATGCAGCACTCAAGGTCTTTTTAAAGTCTTCCTATATTTATTTCCACTCACAGATACAGGTTACTGAACTACACATGTCTTCACATAAAAACATCTACCAGTGAAAAAATAGGGAACAGCCTGTATTCCAAGACTCCTTTAAAAAGTGAAAGTGTTAGAGAAATTCTGAAAATTTGTGGCAAAGAAAATTCTGGCCATATTAAGACTTTTCAAATCAATTTAATGAAAGTATTTCAGGTTGTAGCATAAACCAGAATTTTTCTGACAGTTGCTCAAAATGACAGCTTTTAGGGATAGACTTGATTTTTATGTTCAAAAGTACTAATTTCAGGAAACTCTCTTTGAATTGCTTAAATAACAACCAACAATGCTTTGGTTCCTCTCCAAACATTCCAAAGCAATTTACAAACCTTAGGAAACTCAACCTCTTTAATCTCTCTTTGTCATGGATTAGCACAGCTTGGAGTTTTAGTTAAGAAAAAGAAAAATTCCACCAGCCACAGAAGTGATATATTTTTGCAAGGGGCTGTTGTAACTTCCTCCAGACCTGGTAGAACTAAATCGATTGGCTAATTTGAATATTGACAACTCTGTTATGCCACTTAAGAAGCTGGACACGCCTCTGTAAAAGACACATTTAAAGATGAACAAGCCTGGGAAGATCTCTCTTGCTTCCGGCCCTTACACAGGTAGCTGGGGGCCCGCTTGGCCCGGCAGGCCGGGCTGGGCCTGGCCACTGGGCCCAGTGGGGGCTGGACCATGGCCTGCAGGTCTGTGTGGGCCGGCCCCTCCCTGCATGGCTTGGCAAGATTGTGGCTGCTCAGCTAAACATCTCAGCTGTTACTGCTCTGTCAGAGCAGCCCCATGGCTCCATGCGGGCCGAAATGGCCCCTGCTCTCTGGTGTGGCTGCCGAAATGAAACTTTATACTGACACCAGCTCCGGCCGCCGTTTGGCAGAGATCAAGGGACCACCAGTGAAAGATAAGCTCCAGCTGCAAGACCCAGGCATGCGTAAGATTAACCCTTTCAGCGCTGTAAGTTCCCCAGAAGGAATGAAACCTCCAGACATCAATCCTCTCCCTGGCCAGAGGAAAGGCAAAGGCAAAGGCACGTGAAAATAGACACCATGATAGTGACACCAAAGTCAGTGAAAAAGAAAGAGCTGAAGCCCAGAGAGAGGAGATAGAGGAGATGCTTCAAAGTCTAGAAGCTGAAATTCTTTTGTAAAGCTATGGTGATGGACTATGATACATCAGAGAACCCCTTGTAATTTCATGATAAGCATGGGGAGTAGAGTGTTCAAACTGCCATGAACAAAGATACCTGTGCTGAAATAAGTAAATGTTGAAGTAGGTGTGATCCAATGAGAAGCCTGAACAGAGAGAGATGGTGATGAAATGAAGACCCTTGCTCCCCGGGAAGAAGAAGAAGACTTCTGTTCCTAGAGATGAAGATGATCCCAGAGATAGATGAAGAGGACCTTTGCTCTTGAACAGCTCATCCTTAAAATAGTGCCTCATTAGCTAAGATTAAACCCTCAACAACAATTGTGGGCAAAGCTGTAAGTCAAGGGAAGGGACTTATACATGCCAATAGAAAACTGCCCTGGGCCGCTGTTGTGCTGTGACATTGAAGCCACAAGAAGACTGTTTATTGTGGAGAAGCCCCATAGCATGGGCAAAGGAAAATCCTCTCCCTAAGTGAAATGATGAAAGACTATTATGGAGGTGGTAAACTGACTGAAATAATCCCAAGTTTGTGTCTTTATGTTGTAAGTGGGAGGAGGGAGGAGGATGGGGGGAGGAGAAGTGTTCTGAAAGTTTATTTTGACCATTATTACTCCTTTTTTCTTTTAGTTCTGTTAATAAACTTCTTTTTATTCTTTAAAGTTTGGAGTCTGCTTTGCATTCCTCCTAATTCTCATCTCACAGAGGATAAAAAAATGCAAACAAAACCACTACACTTAATTGGTGTTGCTGCCCGGTTACGAACTGAACCCACTACACTCTCAATTCTTGTCTTGTCTATTTTCTGAACAGGGAAAATGTGGTAAAGAGGGACAAATGTAATTGACTTGTGTCTCCCAGTGAATCATTACAAAAATAAGCAACAGAATTCAAATTCACTTCACTGTTCTGACAACTAGAAGACATTTATGCCTAGTCAAGAAATTCAAAATACTTCAAATGTTTTTCTTCATTTTCAACTGAATCATCTCCTACGCTTTTTTTTTACATTTTTCTACCATCTTTCTGGAAGACAAAATTGCCTTCAGATATGTTAAATTACACTTTCATTAAGCCCCAGGAGTTTCTGCCAGTCATTTATCATCCATGGAAGCATGAAAAAACTGTGCTACTGATACTTTTGAATACAAGTATTACAAAATACTTTTGAATATGAAGAAACAGTGAACATTATGCCTAATGGAAGCAAATTATACAAGACTCAGTGTAAGATTAACTGAAAAACAACTTCAGCATAAAGATGTACCTATTCTTAACTGTAAGAATTCTACTTTGTGCCTCTTCCTGACATTTAACAGAATATATTTGAAATGGATTTTTAAAAGCACACAAATCAATCTACTTCATATTGATGCAGCTGAAATTTCCTCTATTACCTTTTCAGCTAAAGTTTTGAAAGGCCTTATTAATGGGTGAGTCTTCATATTTTCATCCAGTGAAACACCGTATTTCCATCCACTATTAGTCTGAAAAAGAAAAAAAAAAGAACCAAAAAACCCCACTGAAATAAGATAACAACATAGATGAGTGAGAACAAATCAGCCAATTTCCTTTGTCATACCAAACTGCTAACCCACTCCAAGAGCTGCTCAGTGCCACAGGAGAAGAAGTGCATCCATCTGGGGACACGCAGGAACAAAACATGCCTGAGACAGAATGGATGCCACCTATGAGTAGGAGGTCCCACGATACTAATTCTAAGCCTAACTTACATTGGCCCCGTTCAAGTGGACTCATGCATTGAGACAGGACAGACTGAGACAAAAAAGATTGTCTCAATTCTCTGGGAAGCTGAAGTCAGAAACACAGAGAATACGTAACACTAAAAGATCAAGAACTGAAGAACGTAACCATAATGAATCCTTTACCTTAAACAATAGTAACTGAAATTTACTGTTTGAAATTAATCTGTGTATATTTACATATGCGTGTGTATGTGTACCTTTCTCTGCAAATTTGCATACATAGGCCCCCCAAATAAGAATTATTTTATACAACTCTTCCATAAAATTCTATTCATTTGTTATTAATAGTCATAGTAAATTATTTAAGAATTCATTGTCTTGTCTTGTAGCTCTGGAGAAATAATGAAACAGAAACGACTGTGACAGAGAATTTGGAAAATTATAGAGATTCAATACATAACAGGCTTCTTAAAGCTAAGAAGAAAGAAAAGCTACAGCTACTTTTTCTGAAATAAAAAATTACATTAGGCTATACTTTCTTAGATCATGGAGCTGCTGCAGTAGAATTACATCTCTGACTCCCAGTCAAGGAGCACCATTACCAGGCAAAGTGATGCCAAGAGCTGTATATTCTCACTTTAAAAAATTAAAACAAACAAACAAACAAAATTTTAAAAAACCAACCAACCAAAAAACCCCAAACCAAACAAAAAAAGAAAACCAAAACAAAACCAAAAAAAAACCCAAAGAAAACCCAAAAACAAAACCAGAAAACCCCCCAAAACAACAACAAACCCAAAACCACCAACACAAAGCACCAAAACCACCAACAAACAAAACCCGCCTCCCAAACTAAATACCCCTTTTACAGTCCCCTCAAGTCTCTGTCCTAACAAATTCTTTGAAAAAGTAACAAATTCTTTGAAAAAGTGACAAATTGCCATGCATATTCTTAAGCAAGAGGTTTCTTCCACATATCCCTGAATAAATATGTCGGCATCCACATACGCAGAACAAAGGCCTAACAGTTAAACTCTCCAGTTTCAATTTCAATATTCACCCTAGGAATTATTTACTAGTCCTGGACTATTGCCAGTATTAAAACAACTCCTACCTTTTCAAAGGCCCATTTATCGTGGGAGTGTTCAGCATACTTGCTTACGATATACTCCAGCTTCTCAGGAAGTACAAGGCTGTAAGCAAAGAGGGCTTTGCTCATTCAATCATGTTAGTACAGTCTGATTTACGAAACAAATGCCGGCATAATATAGCACAAATCAAAATGCTTCACCTCCAGATGAAGGCAAGGCATTTGGCTTTGTAATTCCCTATTCTTTAAAAGAAATGCCACAAAAAAGGAATAGCTATAACGGCATTTGCAGAGAACCTTTATGTACATAAAAGTTACACTTTTTACAACTGAAAATCATGAAGAAACAAAAACTTGTTCTACCATAACTTACAGGTAATTTTGTTGCCAATTCTTAATACAGAATAATATTAACATGGATATTTCACAATGCACAATGATGGAAGGATAAGACTTTAATAGCAAGACTGAGATAGTGGTCTTCAGTTCTTGAATATACAGTCTGTATTTGAAAAGCACAAGATTTCTAGGAAAGCCAAATCTCTATTTAATCATCCTACATGATCTGCTTAATTTGCCATATCATGTTTCTACAGATCAGTTCTCAAAATTAAGTGAAGATTTAATAAAAATTGGGCTACAGGCCAATTGAATCACCAGATTTTTGTGATCTTGTACAAATAGTCATAAGCACACTCTAAATAATGATGGTTTCTAATTTATATATCCCAAACTAATTTATATATTTGAACTATTAGGCAATAGGGTACATAATAAATATAGAATTTACTATTTTCTCTGCAGATGTAAGATGGAAATATTTAACATCTGTTCAGGGCTGAGAAGAATATGGTTTATCTCTGGTAAACGGGACATGTTGTAGTGACATATTTGGCAGAAGGAAGAAAAAAATCCCTCTACTACTTCTGAAAGTCCTAATACCACTAACAAGTCAGTCAACAGCCAACTCTTCCTACAGAAGATAAAAACTTGTTAATAAGAAATAGTATTAAAATATCTAAGGGAAGGAATTCACTATGAATTATATGACTCACTTTGATGTGCTGACAGGTTTGGGATCAAAATTTCCTTCTGGATCCACTGAAGTCTGCTTTTCCAAAGTTGACATAATTCGTGTATCTAAATAATCAGGAGGCAAGGCACCAGCTATAGCACTTAGACAAGGCAAAGCCATTCGAAAGAGCTCTGGATCATACTTCTGCAGGAGAGATAGGAACTGGTTGGAAAATCCAATAGAAAAACATGCAAGATGTTAGTGAAATCCAAGCAGCCATAGCCAGGTACAAATATTAGAAGATACAAACAAACAGTAAGGCACATTTAAAATTCAAACATAGAGCAAAATTATTGCTGCATGACTTCTATTTTCCATTATATCAACATGATATATTCTTAAGACTACTCAGATTGACATAAGAGTGTGCTGACACTGTGTAGGTATATGCAATATGAGTTCAACTCAAGGTTTCTTTAGGCCATGAAAGCCTATATAGAAGGATCAAGGCTTGTTTGCCTAGTTAGAGAGTATAAGCACCTGTAAAATACTTAGTTCTTAGTTCTAAAATTACTAATTCCTGCAGAATTAGCTTCTTAACGGCAGAAGCCACTGTCATTTTGCCTTTCTTTCACCCTGCACTATTTCATTTTAAAATACCCTCATTATAGGAAATTGAGAATTACTGTAGCAAAGTAATTTCATTCTTTTTCATAACATCAAACCTGTAAATATCTTAGAACGAAAAAGAATGGTGGAGAGTACTGAAGGTCAGCAGATCAGATTTACACAACTCTTCTTTCACTGGACTAACAATCATTTACAGAAAAATGAAAATGCTATTATAGAGAGCCACCAGTACTGGCACAAACATATCATGTTTATTTATCTGTTAAAATCTAAGATGCATTAGTTGGAAACATTTTATTGCATCAGGCACTTCTGATACTCTTCACACTTGTGAAAGCAGTAGGAGAGGGGTAAATGTTACTAAAATCAAATACAAATAAAGCTTAAAAAGCCATTTCAGACTAATACAGAGACCATTTTTATTTCCATATTAAAAATCAGAATTCCTAGAGGAGCAATCATCTCAATCTGTTGTTTAGNCCAACAGCGAAACTTATCCTTTGGAAAATTTTCAGCTATCAGCTGTACTAATGCAAACACAGGTTTCACAATTTAGCACCAAATAATGCATTAGCAAGATGTCCAAATTCAGTCCTTAAAAGTAAGCACAAAAAGTGTTTACTCAGTAAGACATTCCTCCTATCAGCAATGCAACTTTTTCTTACTGAGACAAAAACTGAGTAAGTTAAAAAGTCCCAGTATCACACTTTGTAAGAGAAAAATGGTAAAGTGTTTTTCATAGTATGTTTTATCTTATCTCTTCAGCTGGGCAATAGTCAGAAAAACTAAAGAAATACAAATATATATTTGAAGACAGACAATTTATTCTACATATACCAACCATTTGATAAGCACACACATATATTTATTAAAATTAATTTTATGTCAGTAAAAAGTAATTTAAAATCTTTAGCAGAGACAAGACAGGAGAGCAGACAAAACTGAGGTGTTAGTGCAGTGAGAACTATACATCTACACATATATCTCTCTCTATATATATCTCCTCATTACTAGTGTAAAGTTTATGGGTATATCAAGCAAAGATTTTTCATTTCATCAGTTTGGAGAGAATCTTTTAAGATTCAGTATTTTATTTTTCAGTTCATGAAAAGCATTAATTGCTGTATCTCCCATATTAGATGAAACAACTGTTAAAATAGGAACTTTCTGATCTTGGCACAGCAAATCATCACTGTAACGTTTTTATACCCACCCCATAATGTAATGTGAATTGCAGCCATTACCTTATGAGACAAGGAATCAAATATTCCCCAGAAAAGTTTTTCAGTTAAATGTAATTCCTCTTCTGCTGCAATTCCATAGCTTCCCATTCCTGAAGGCAGACAGTAATATTTCCAGCACTGCTCATAGTGATTTGTCAGAAGCTAGATTTTCAAGAAATAAAAATGCATGTGACACATTGGTACTTAACAAAATAAAAAACTGTTATATTAAACAGTTACAAGAGTAGTATCACTTGTGTCTCTCTCTTCATTTCCAATGGTTCATCAAAATTGTCTTCTTCTTCTTCTTCTTTTTTTT
>WEIT01008220.1:4213-18249 GCA_013389985.1 Dryoscopus gambensis | reverse complement strand
TTTTTTTTTTTTTTTTTTTTGAAGAGCAGCAGAGCCCGTATTGTGACAGTATAAAGCCTGTATTATATCCCACTCCCGTTGTGGGATTCTAAATGATTACAGGGAGTAGCCAAATTTCAGGATTGTCACCATTTGAGTACAGACTAGCTCACAGGATAAAAGTAGAGAAAACGAAATGGGTATAAGGAAGGACATGATAGATTCTGATGAAAAGTTTTACAAATTCAAATTGATTTTATTCCTGTCCTTTGTAGCTGATGGTTTTAGTATTATTCAAAACACTGCAAAAGACACCTGCAGTTCTCCTTCTTGGCTGTGACTGCTCAGCTCTGGAAAAACTGATGGAAAGGACTATCATACAGGAAATCTGTAAAGTTAAAGAGCTAGTATATATGATTATTGGTGCACTTTCCACAAAATTTCGAATTTCTATCAGTTTCTTCTGTAGAACTAAGAATTCCTATCCCATGGAGAATTTTAAAATTCCTTTTAGTATCAGGCTAGAATCTTGATGTTTTAGTTTTTACTGCAATTCTCTACAAGAAGGGAAAATAATTATTAGAAAAACAGAACAAACACACCCTCTACACCACACTTTTAGTCAAAAATGAATGATGCTCCAGAGTATGTTTGTGAATATGACAATTCTGCTTTAAAGTATGATAGAATTTCAATTCTTTCACAAAAAGACACAGACCTAAGATCAGGCTCTTTTATCCCATCAGAAAAGTGAAACAAACCTGACAGAATGACAGAAATCTAATTAAGATTTGTTTGTCATCTAATAATTGTAATTCTTCATTTACAGAACAAGAGGGTAGATAAGACTTCAGTTACAGATTACTCAAAAATAAAAGGTGAATTTTCTTCCCTGTATCCTGTCTCTTAGGTTTCACTCAAAATTCATTCCTGAACTGTGCATCCCACCAAGAATTATTATAGTTCATATAGAAGAAGAATAAATATCAAGATAACACTGACCTTTTAATTGATACATTCAAATACTCTTTTGCTGAAGCAATGGGAAAGTCAACAGTTCACTATACAAAATCACATAATCAACTTACTTTTTTCCTTAGGCATGACATCAAAAATTTTGCAAATATTACATTTAATTTGAAAGACTTTACAAAACAATAACACTATTTTCAATTTAGAAGTAATTTTACATTGCTTTACCCTTCCCATTCTTTTTTTTTAAAAAAGACAACAGTTTATTTTGAAGTTTTATGCCAGATGAGTGTACAGAAAGCAAAGTATTTACCTTGAGAGGCATTTTACAGTATTCATTGAGTAGGGGCACATCAAAAACTAGCCTTCTCAGCAGCTGTTGTAGCATAGAAGGGCGCAAATGGCTGTAATTTTAAAAAGTAGATGTTATTAGCAAAATTCATACAGTTCAGTGTAAATGAAATAAAAAATTGACGTCAATTTACATATTGAAATACAAAACACTCATTAAAAGTATTTTGAAAAAACAATGCTGGGGGCTTAAGGAATCTCACTATGCCTCATCTACCTATAGAAGGATATAGCACAGAAAGTCATGCTGCTTCTGGACCCTCTTAAGGGAACAGACAAATCTACATTTCAGTTCCTGAGATAACACTGGTCATTTATTTCACGCAAGAATAAAACCCTCTTGGGTCTACACTATACGCAAAGAAAGAAGTGGTTAAAATACATATTCTGCTCAAAATAAATTAATTTGTACAAAGGTGTCATACATACTGGCAAATAGCAAGCAGGCATTCCTCAATAGCATCTCTTTGGGCTTTCGTAAGGGAGCGTCCCTTGGATAACCTATATATTGTGTGAAGAGTGGAGTCAACCAGAGAGGCATGATGCTCTGTTCCAGAAAAGAGGGGAGCACATCTTTTGAGTAACGGAAACACAGCTGAGCAAATATATCTATTTAGTGCGAGAGCTGCCTCTGTGGTACTTAGAGAAACCTGTATGAAGTAGTAAATGATTATTAGTATCACACTGGGTAAAGGTTACTAAATATGAATACTATAAAACACAATAATGTAATAGTCCTTAAGTTCCCTAAGAGGCTGGGTGCTAACATGATATTCCCAGTATACACATGAGGGCTAAAGTAGTCTCTTTTTCAACTGGAGAAAATCCAAGCCATCCATTTACATCCTGTCTCTTGTGCCATTGCACTCTGAACCAAGAAAAGAATATGCAGCTTCTGTCTTTAAACAGGTTAGAAAACCCCACTAAGCATTAAATAACACTTTTCATCTCAATTTCTTCATACATGTGGATTTTCAGTGTAATTATTGGAACCAAACATGAAATAAAAGCAATCATTAGGCCTATTGCAGTATACTCAATGTACTTATCGTTCTACTGTACAGCCTGTATGAAAAGATTTTAAACTACTTTTACACTTCAGAAGGTGCTACTGAATGCTTATAATCAGAATTATGCACTATAAATTAATAGTAAGTTAATTAATATTAATTTATTTTATAGTGAGCCTATAATACCTCTTGTTTAAAAGCTGTTTTGACTTGAAATTCCATTTTTTTACACTTACAGAGCCACTACATCCAGCCACTGCACCTAAACTCAATAGTGAAATACGTACTGTATCCAGAGAGGCAGAGGCTCTTAAATCTGGTAAAAATCCAACTTCCAATAGGTGAAGGAGGAAGCTTTGGTCCTTAATACCATAGACACGGTCCAAGAAGAGTACCATGGGTGCTTTATGATCAGGACAGAAACTGGCAGACATGTCAGGCTCATTTACTGTGCCATCTAAACAAATACACAATGCAATATTTAATAGTAGATAACTGATAAAACAAGAAACATCATGATAGTGAAAGATATTATAATTACATTTAATGTGTAAAATCACATTCTCAAAATTATATTCTTGTTCGGTTTTGTTCTATGCTAAAAAAGAATTGTTTAGAATAGTAAGTTTTTATTATTTCAAACCCCCTATTATTTTGCAATTTAATTGTCTTTCACTCTTAAATGAAAACTTAGAAATGAATGGTAAAATATTCCACAAATGACTGGATAATGTGGAAATACAAAGGAACTGAGCCCAAGCCTACATATATTACCTAAAGAGATGGTATGTCTAGGGCCACTGCTGGAGACAAAGTACTGGCCCATTAGTATGATCCTTTAAAGTATTTCTTCTGTTCTTACATTCTCTGCTCTACAGGAACAAATATCTATGCTACTGGAGCAGCTCTAATTGATGCATATCTAATTAAAATTTGAAGCACAGTTGTCTGCTTGCATTCAACTCTAATAAAACTGCTCTATTTTACATCTGAAGGCTCATGTCACAAAAGGCTTTTGTAAAAGTTAAATGGTCTAATAAAGGAATTGAAGTTACCTTTGTTAACTGTTGACAACTTTAGTGGTATACTTATAATCCCCACCAAATCTTCAGTTGGCACTAAGGATCGAAGAATTGACCTGATTCGAATAGCTTCCCCTTTTCCACTTTGAATAAGCTGTTAGAAAAATTTATCAATTAAGAAATTTAATACTGAGGGACATAAGAAAATTTTCCTCAAAAGATTTCTATTAATATGATTTTTTCAAACACTGAAAGAAAATGCACAGAAATTCAATTTACCGAGAATGAATGAAGTTGCCAAATTCAGCTGTTACTACTTTTATATCTTATTTTATGTCAATGATTTCACAATATTATAAATTCCCAATAACGCAAAAAACTCCACATTGAAGATTCCTAAACCAACCAGGTATGATGATGACACCAAAACTTATTAAATGTTCATGTTACCTAGAGAACCTACGGTGACAAGTTTTGAGCTTGCTTTTTTACACTACAAGTGGATGCAGACCTGTGATGTATTGCTCTACTCATTTTTCTATTATTTCTATGCTGTAAAATTTCAAAAGGCATTTACAACAATGAGGTGAGCAACTCCTTTCAACTTCAAGCACAAATCAGGTATTCATAACCTGTGTCTGAATATCTCTACCAGTAATTTTTGTAGCAAGAAACTACTGGTAATAGAGAACTACACATAGCTAATAAACTTAATAGCTTTTGTAATAGTAAGTAGGGAGGCTGCAAGCCAAACTTCTTGCTCTTACTGTATTGAGATACATAAAGCATTTTCATCGGGGTTTAAGCTACTAAAGAATTTTAAGCACCAACAAGCAACAGTCAGTCTAATTAAAACCTGCTGTTACAGGCATTACAGTTGAGACAATTATTTTACACATTTTTCCATTTATTCACATGGTGTGGGCACCATATTTCATCAACACATACAAAGAGCAGCTCTTTATCACATTATCATAAAAATTATTTTTATGGCTTTCTAGAGAATAATAAAGGGTCAATTTCAGAAGCTATACCAGTCATTTAATTGTGCAACATTAGTAGTTCAAATTTGCTTTGATTCCATAGTCATGTGAAAATTATCAAAATTTTAGATAAATAAAAAAGCATAAAGGAATCAAAAGACAATGGTACTTTATAAACAGCTTGCAGGGCATCCATCTACCTAGAAACAGGAAGAAGCCATAAAGTCTGCCTTCTGAAGGAAAGAAGCATTTGAAAAGAGAAAGGTTTAGTTAGATATATACATTTATGTTTACAAATCTACATTTTCTGAGCAAGTGGTAAAATGAACTTACATGCATTTCTGGTGCACAGCGTCCAAGTAAATCTATGAGAGCTGAGTAAAATGACATGATTGCATTTCCCATGTGCACAGTCTCCTCTTCCTCCTCCTCTTCATCACTAAAAAGTAAACAATAACAGTGAACATTTTTGCTAATCTAAGTTTATATCTCTTCTCTGGAGCTAGAGACATGATCCAGAGACTATTCATCAGACATACTCATCCCTTTGGCTCCGGACTAAAGGGTTTTTGTCCCTAGGGTAAGCATGCCGTCGAACAGTAATAGCTGACTTCACATGAGCCTTCTACCTTCCTCTTTTACTTTACCTCAACTTTAGGTTCATTCCACAGCAGTCTTCTCATTTGTTTTGTCCTTCAGGCTTTTTCTCTCTGTAACTCTTATTCCACTTTTATCTAGCTAATGCTTTATGAATACCATATGACAACAGCTCGTGGATGTGAATCCCTAATTCTCTCTGTATAATGCCTTACACAACAGGGTCTATTATCCACATGGTGCAAGCATGATTGAACCAGCTATTAAATACTCATTTGCCAAACAAGCATTCACATTTACTTACCCTTCTCTTTTATATGTCTGGGAAGGAAGGTCACGACTAGGATTTTCTGAGATCCTGATAGCTTCCTGCATAGCAGCCAGCAAGCCGTTTCCTCCTTCTCCCCTAAGGTCTGGTCCAAAGCACTCTGGCCGTCGAATAAGGAGCTTGACAACAACACTTGCATTTTCCTCAACACTTTCACCTGAGGACCAAAAAGCACTACACATATTTTCTCCTGAAAGCTATTCTTAAGTCAGGAGAAAACTTCATTTTCTCCTTATTGTTACAAAATATAAAACAAATCCTCCTAAGGCACAAGAGCCGAGATTCCCCTGCAGACCGTGGTGAAGACCATGGTGAGGCAGCTGTGCCCCTGCAGCCCATGGAGGTCCACAGGAATGCAGAGATTCACCTGCAGATCATAGAGGAGACCCACACTGGAGCTGGAGAGGAGGCTGTGAACCTGTGGAAGGCCTGTGCTGGAACAGGCTCCTGGCAGGGAGGGACCTGCAGACCCGTGGAGAGTGGAGCCCACACTGGTGCAGGTTTCCAGGTAGGACTTGTGGGGAACTCACAGTGGAGCAGCCTGTCCTGGAAGGACTGCACCCTGTGGAAAAATGCCCCACACTGCAGAAGTTGTGGAGAATTTTTGCCCATGGGATGGACTCATGTTTGAGTTTGCAGAGGACTGTCTCCCATGGGAGGCACCCCATGCTAGAGCACAGAAAGACTCTTCTCCCTCAGCAGTGGCAGGAATACACTGATGTAACTCCCATTCCTGATCTTCCTGTGCCAAGGAATTCCTAACATGATTTCCCACCATGCCTACAGGTTAATCTATTCAATTACGTGATTTGAAAAAAAAATTAAGGAAAAAAATACAACTAACTGTGAAGATTCAAAAAAAATTACAATAATAAGCATACATCAATGGTCTTGTGTTTGCAATGAGAAGAGTATGAATTAACCTCTCTTCAGATTTAACATATTTTTATGGTTAGTAAATTAATTTAAAGAAAACTTTTTGATGGAATTTGGGTACCAAAAAATTAGACTTACTGTTAGCAAAAACTGCAAATCGTAAGAATGACAGGTAACGTTCACCCTCTATTGGGTTCCATCCAATGTCTGGATATCCTTTAGACAGCAATACTGGACAACTCTGCAGGCCACAACCCGCCAGATAGGTAACAACCTGCGATACAGAAGCAATCATTTATTCATATGCTTAGAAATAAATGTCTAAAAATAGCTATAAACCAGAAGGAGTAAAGTATGTTTTTTTTCAATCACAAGGTTTTTTATATACTGGGCATTTCACCTAAGAATCTAACAACATAGCTCATTATTTTATCAGTCATAGGGATTTTTTAATGAAAAAAGGTTAACACTCTTTATTTCTGAAGTTACCCAATAATATGATGAACAAATGGGAATGTGAAAAATAGAATAAAATCTTGTAGAATCCAGATCTTTTTGAAAATACATACACAACAACTAAAATACTATTGAACAACTTTAAATATCACATCAATAACCCTGTGTGGTTTATTTTCTACAACAGCAAAATAAACATTGCATCAAAAGTTTTATATACTGTAATTCTAATTTTAATGGATATGAAAACCATTACATTTTTGAGAAGACTGATAAATATTGATGAACAGTTTAAAGAGTCTGAGCCCAGAAAGATTAAGAAATACTGGTTATATAAAAATTTCTAACACAAGGTTTCTTATCAAGAGGAGTATCTTTAACTACGGGAAATCTTTGAGAAATTATGACAAATTTCTTTAATTATAATTAACTGAATTTCAGAAATATACAGAATAATTTCCTCATTCATCTAAAAGGAAATTTGCAGATAACTGTGTATTTCAAATAAAATAAAAAATCATATCTTTGTGCAAAGGACAACATATGAGCATGGTTATAGCACTTAAAATAGGTTATGAACATGAAGAATCTTCCATGACTGTAAAAAAAGATACAAATTATAATTTCTTAAAATGGTAGGCAGCCAGAAATGGATGGCAAAAGGGAGATACATGATGAGATTATACTTAGTGCATTATGATCCAGTGCCCTAAGAGAGAAAAAGTTAAGAATTTAGGAAGAAGAATTGTATGTCTGCTGATGCAGTATACAAATTGCCTCCAAAAGGCTGCAACAGTGGAAAAATGGGCTGATGTGAAAAATTTGCTTATTGCAGTAACAAAGTTACTCAGAGCACTCTGTGGAAAAAGTACGTAATTCCTAACAGGACTTGATAGTTTTAAAGGATTCATTCAGAAGATATAAGTGAATACATACTTGCAGGAGTCTAGAAATGCAGCTCGTATAGTATGTGAGAAAACCAGTAGAATAAATCCCTTTTTCTTCTCTTTTAAGATTTTAGAATGGTACCACCAAGCCATATAGTTTTAATTTATTCAGTTTACTACAGTATGTCATCAAGCCATGGGATACATTTCTTGTGCAATCCTCTACCTTCCACATAGTCACACATTTGCAGTAAAAAGAGTTTAAATTTGCAATGGCAAAAGTTCAAAAGTTAAGCTGTCTGCATGTAATTTATTTGCTTTGCACACAGTTTTTATGGTATAAACTTTAGTCACAAAGAAACGCTGTATCATTCTGTGAATAGGGTGTCTGTCACATCCCTCAACTAATATCCAGACATTATTAGTTTTTTCCAGTTATTAAGTATAGGGATTTATTTAGTCAATAACTTCCACATACTGCACTAGACAAAGATATTGACTCACCAAAGGTAATACATTGCAGCCAATACATTATGATTCTTACAGCTAAAATGACTAATGAATTTGAGAAGCCCAAATCTGAGGCACATACAGCCTGATATTTTCAGCATAAAATAGTGGTTATGTTACAGCTGATATCTGTTACTGTTTGAACATTCAGCATTTGTACAGTGCCAAGTATTTCAAGGTAAGCAATCAGTAAATGAGAAACATGGTCAACAGTGAAATTTAGTTTAAGTGACTTGCTCTACAGTAGTTTCCATGAAAATATAAGACAGTCACTGGTAGTGTTCCAGTCACTAGTGTTGTATCCCAAGGATTGATATCAATACCATTCCATTTATTATAATGACAGGACAGAGTGCACTCAGCAATTTTGCAGGTGATACAGAATTGCAAATTCTTCTCCAAAGTACATTGCCCAATAAGTATATTGCTGTGGTGTCTCACACCCTTTCCACTCATATTCCTGTCTTCCCCAAGCTATCACTGTAATATGCCCATTTATTTCAATTTCACAACTTTTCCTCTCCCACACTATCTACTGATCATAAACAGTCCCACGAGTTCCACTGTCATCACAGGATTCTCTCATACTGCACAGAGAATTTTCCTTGTGCTAATCTATCATTTAGGTGTTTAAATATTCCCTCCATTTATATTAAACCCTGCCTTCTGTTTTCTGCACCCCAATGCTCTGCTAGCACATATAACTTCCTTTCCTCCTCTTCTGACTGTGCACTTCCATCTCTTAATTTGCTTTGCTCCTGTGATATACAAATAACTTTCATGCTACTTTTTACATCATTTTAACACATTTTCCAGTTCATCCTGCCTCTCCTCCCATTCTCCTTTATTCTTAAGCATTACCAATGACTTGAATTCTGGATTCAGTTTCCCACTGCAACTACCCTTAAAATCCTGCTCCACCTTCATCTCCAAATACCTGCCTTTCCATTCTCTTAGCTCTAACTTCCATCCCCACAAACTTCTATGATTTAAGCCAAAAGATCTGTGTCCTTTTTTACCATTCTCCTCTTAATTCTCAATTTTTCCTCCCCAAACAAGACTTCTTGATATTCCTGTTTCTTGTCTTTTTTCCTATCATCCTTTCTACCTGATAACAATAGTGAAAGGATGAAGAAGATAGAAATAAATCTCTTTTGCTGTGATTCCCAATAAGCATAAAGCAAAATCAGGGAAAATACTGCTTAGTCAACCTTACCTTGAAACAGCATATACCTACAGAGGGTATTTCTGAGGACATCATATCCAAGTACTGCTATGACCAAACTTGCCCTTTTAAACCCTTCTAGTACAGGTACACCATTTAATAAATGGATAAATAGGTTAGAGTCACCACCTACCTTATCAAGATCTGGTTCCTCCAATGCGAGTGCAAGCTCATTGTTGTCCATTACAGAGGCTGCTGCCACATCGAGTGGTGTCGATCCTCTCATTGAAGGAAATGCTGCAGAAGAAAGTTAATATGCAATAATTAAGTGGAGTTTGCAGTAGTCACATTCATGCAGCAGGGGGCAGCAATCACACTGCAATCTAGAACATAAATATATTCATAGTACATTTTAGGGCAGTCCTTCTTTCAAGAACACTGTTTTCAATAATGTGAAAATGCTGAAATTTTTTTCTGACTTCACATCCACATGTGTAAGCATACTCAACCACAGCGGTTTTAAATGCAGATGAAAAAAATCTGTATTAACAATACAGCAAATCAGAGGAATACTATTTCCTTAGGAGAGCAACATGTTAACTATGTAATTCTGCACAGACTTATCAAGTCAAAATTTTTAAATCTGCCTATGTTTAGCAAAAAGAGACATTTCAAGCTTCAGTTACCCATTTTCTTTCTTTCATCTTTTCCAGTTTTCTGTGTTTATTATGGCCAAATGCAGGCATGAACAGCTAAATCACTGTGAAATCACAGGCTATCTTGCCTTGACATATCTTGTTATTATAGCTATCTATCAGCCAGTCACATTTCCCTTGTGTTACAAAATGTAATGCACATGTATTAAAAAATATACATTCAGAGTTCAAAAGAAAAAATATGAAATTTACTTCAGTAGCCTAAACTGTAGAGGCAAGGAAAAATAAACGAGATGAAACAGACAAGCACCATAAAGGGTCAATCTTAGATGTCAAACCACAACAATTTTGAATGGAAAAAATGTCAAACTAAAAATGTTTAATACTAACTTTTTAAAGGTGTTTAAAAACACATATTCAGATTATTCTGTTTCTAATACAATTCATAGACACATAAGCATGAAATAAAAGTCAATAAAGAAAAAAAGAATTAAAGGTGAAGCCACAAGGTGGTTTAAGCATGTGTCAGCTTGCTATACAAATTAGACACTAGTCTTGTGATATCACAGTTGCTCCTACTCTTGGTTTTAGGTGTTGCAGCTACATGGCGTACCCAGTCCAACACTGCTGTTTTCCAGTAAGTAGCTGAGATGCTCAAACATGGCCTTCTGGTTCTGACGACTAATGCGACAGAAGTAGCACAGGAATCGACAACAGCTTGCCACCATCTTTGGAAAAGTGATCTGCTGAAGAAGAAAGTTGACAAAGCAGTGAAATATGTTAATTATCAATCTGTTCCAGTTCTTCTTCCTGCACTCCTAACAAGGAAAGTGTAGTGAAGTTACCAAGGTGATAAGCAACTGACAGTTGCTTTGGTTCTAACTTAAGAAAGGACCTACATTTCCTTTAAACTTTCACATTCATTAAGCCATTAGAGTGTTGAAAAATCATTTTGCAGAGGACTACAGGAGACATATCCATTTGAACTGACAAGTTTTTACCTTCCCACCATTCCTTCAGCGACAATACATGTCTCAATACAGCCTCATGATTAAACCATTTATTCCAAGAAGCTGGAGATCTAGCTTAAACAATCTGTTGCCACAACCTAGAAAAATGCCCAATCCCTAAACCAGAGACTACATTTCATGATTGTTCATTCTATGTCTTGAAGCTACAACACTGAACAGAAAGAAATGTTCATGAGGTACCTACTGTCTACATGCAATTCATGAAGACAGAGACATAAAATAGGTTATTTTGGGTGGCCAGACACCTTTAAGGGTACAACACCAGGTTACTACGCAGTTTTCTAGGTCTGCATTTCTTTTGAAGGACATCATAGTCATTTCTGTAAAGCATTTTTGTAGATCTGTGTTATTAAGATTTTCTATGAAAACATTTTTAATAGAATTAGAAGGCATTGCAGGGTTGTTGTGGTTTTGGGTTTCGGGGGTTTTTTATCACCTTTGGTTCTATGTACAAGTTGTAACACCTATAAATAATCAAAGTAATAATAATTTTATAATTGATTGTAACTTGCCTTGAAATGCAACAGAAAAACTGAAACTGGTATGTGAATACTTGGTAAAACTGCAATGGTATAGGCAGATGCAATGTAGAAGGATTTAAGAGAATTATATGAGCTACATGACCAAAGAGGCAAAGAAAGAGTGGTACAGCTGCGCATGGAAGACAATCAAGTGATAAAAAATTGAAAGATAGAGAAAAGATCAGCAAAAGGTAGTATGTTGGGCTGAAAATTGTTCCAAATACACAAGAAGAATGAGTGGCCAGGCAAAAGGAAATTAGATAAGCAACACTGGGATCAGAGGAGATCTCTCTTTTTGGGATGGAGGCAAAAGGATAAAAACATCAGGCATGAGCAAAGGGAAGAAAGAAAATAGGCACACTTCACTTCTCACTTTCTTCAGGAGTGAAAATTTTCAGTTAGACTTCTCAAAATTCATGCCACTCTGCCTTTAAAATAACACATATATATTCAAGCATAACACTAAGAAAAGGGAGAACAAAACACTGCAAGAAAATTTTTGCTCAATTCAAGTACATGAATTTGAGCATTAAAATTTAAACTGTTGTTAGTCTTTTATTATAATTTATTGGTAGTAACACTTCATCTAAGATGAAGAGGTAAATTTTCCTAGCAGAGCTACACCTCAATAAATCCAGTTAAAGGATATATTTAAGAACAAAACATTTTACAATCCTATTAAAAGAGAAATGAAACACCTTGTCCTGGTTTGAAAGGAAGTGAGTTTTTTAAGGAAGTTATAGTCAAACCAATCAGTGGTCAGACTGAATATTGACACCTGGTATGACCACTGAAGAGATTTGCCACCTCTGAGAACATAGGGAGATAAAGGAGAGAATCACAGAGGAACTGCCTTTTGTGTTCTGGTCGTTGAAGGGAGCAGATGCCCTCTGCCGCCCAGCCTGAGGCCTGAAGCCTGGGCCTGGGCCTGGGTGGGGGAAGGGCAGCCATGCGGCCTGAAGTCACGCAGCCTGAGGAGAGAGGTAGGCCGGAGCCCGGAGAGAGAGAGAGAGGGTGGAAGGAAACGGGACTGAGCCAGCTTCTGCAGGATGGAAGAGTGGGGAGACGAGGAGATGGTTTTCTACCTCCCCCCCGCCCCCAGAGAGACTGTGCCGGCCGAGGAGCGGAGCGGGGGAGGTTCCCGACCCTGGGAGTCCTGGAGTTGACAGCAGTAGAGACTAAGACTTTTTAACCCTTCCTTGGGAAGAGAAAGCTTTATGAAACATTAATCCTCCTGAGCAGTGTTTTGATGAAACATTACTCCTCCTGAGCAGTGTGAGTGAGAAGAGAGACAGCCTGGAATCCTGTGATGTTAGAGAAATTGATGGGAAGAATCCAAAGTGGGAGGAGATGATGGAGTGGCTTTGGCTGGACTTTTCTTGTATGGCCATAGNGTGCCCCCTCTCTTCGGAGCAGAAGAAACCCTCGGCCCCAGGGGTTATAAAATGGGGGGGACGGTTGTCCCAAAAACGGAGCCTGTGGTACTTGGCAAAGCGTCGTTGAATCCTGAGGGCAGTTTCGGTCCATGGATGGTGGTGAGAGCACCAGACATGGAAGGACACTATGGTTTACAGGAGAGACTCCTCTCCTCTTAGATGGACTGAGAATTGATTATTTGAGTATTGTTAACTGATCAGGAAATCGAAGGTTTTGTCTGATTGTGTGAAGGGTGGAAGTTGGGAGGAGGAGGAATGTTTCGGAGAGTTTTCATTCTGTTTCCTGTGTGTTTCTTTCCTTTAGTATAGATTAATAAGGTTTTTTTTCCCTATTTCTAAGTCTGAGCCTGCTCTGCTCTGTTCCTGATCACATCTCACAACCATGATTAGTAAAAATATATTTTCATGGGGCGCTGGCATTGTGTCCAGTGTCAAACCATGACACATCTATAACATCTCAGGTTTTAAAAATTATGTCCTAGACTACTGGGCTCTAGTACCATAAAAATATTCTACTTTTTTCATTAATGAATACTTTAATTAGGACAAGCAAAATCTAGCTTACATATTTTTGTTCACTTCTTAAAAATCCTGATATATTTTTGGAGAGGTTCAAAATGTAAAACACATAACAAATTGTGGTGACATTACCTGAGATTTATCTCCTCCAAGCACATTTACCATCACATCCATAACAGTCTCATGCATGCCCAAGACTCTCATTAAGTTAGGATGCTGATAAAACACCTTGTTGTTCATTATATCCCTAAAATGGAAGAAAAGACAATTTGTTTTTAAGAAACCTCAAATTAATTTAAGTCAATGCATTGAGATTTCAGAAGTATGCATTCATTGTATTAAGATAATTTTAAATGCTTAGAATTCAGCATAATACAAAAACACCTGAGAACATAACGCTTCACATTTCAGTATGTTGTCATTCCTCTAATTCTCATAGATTCTCCATAAAAGAATATTAACCTCGAAATTATTTTGAGATGGCAATACTTCATCTCAAAATTGCTCCTACCATCTGTTCTGTTTAAATAAAAAAATTATTCTGTGATGATCTAAGTGGAAAAGAATATGTTTTGTTAGGTTTTAAGTTGAGAACAGGGATCAAGAAAATTAAATCTAATCAATCGTATTTCTACAGTAACCTCTTAATTTCCTGAGTTCACAAAGTAAAGACAATAAATAGTATTTAATATACTATTATTATATTAATAATAAAATAATATAATATACAATATATA
>WEIT01008219.1:68758-80467 GCA_013389985.1 Dryoscopus gambensis | reverse complement strand
GTCACATAGCTTGTATAAATCAAATAAACTATTGTACCTTGTCAGGATTTAGGTTTGTACTGCTGCTCTCACTATTCCAGGCTTGCAAACAATATTTCAGTCTCGGAGACTCAGTCAGCAGTTAAAATAAACAGCATTAACAAATCATTACAAATTTGTAATGGAAAGTAAAAAGCAAAATAAATATACATTTTTCATCTTAGAAAATGTTTGTTTAAATTTCCCAGCAGAATTTGATACATTGTGATCACTTACACCCCTCATTTCAGGCCCTGATGCAGATTTAGCTGTACTGCAGAGACTGTGGAAGTAAATTAACAGTATGGATTCCAAACCTGGCCTCTACACCAGCGCTCATGGAAACATTACCATGAGAAGCCCACATGTGCGATCTGAGGGTCTGTGCAGGTGAAGATCAGAAAATATTTTCAGGAGCTCACCATATGTTGTCTGTAGGACCTGTTTTTAAAATAGACATAGGTACCTCTCTTCTGTTAAACTCTTTATAAAAATGAAGAATATTTTCTCACATGTTTACCTAGTTCTCGCAGTGACAATATAAGAACCAAGTACAAGACAGTTCACTTGAACTGGTGTTAATGCAAGGGTTTATCCTGTCCTTACAACTGAATCAGATCCTTAACAGGACTTGTGTGCAACTGGGAAGGGTTACCATGCCCAGACAAAATTTCTGCACAATAACTTATTCTAATAATACTGCAGCACAAGTGCATCATATGGAACAAACTACACCTGAAAACACAAATCTTAATACCTTCATTTATATTTATTCTGCAAAGTATAGCTAGAATCTAAAAAATTATAAAGGGTTGTTTTTCAAAGAAATTTTGAGCAGTCAAGCCCAACTTCAATGAAAATGCTGTTCCGTGCCTCAAGACAATCCTTTTCTTTGCTTACCCTTTGAAGATAACTTCTACTAATCATCAAACTGTGCTCACCTTAGGAATTATGATACTTCAGCTGTGTGTGAGCTTACTTGAAAGGTGCAGTTTCTACCTGCTAGTCATAAGAGTCTTACAGAAAGCTACAAAGAGTAGGAAGAATTTTTATTGGATTTTATGGCTGTGAAATAAATTAAATCCAAAATAAATAGGGGCATGGGATTTCCAGGGTTAACTCACTTTGTATCAATAATTATTTCATTTGCAATCAATGGCTAATTCTGACAATGGTATTCATGACTCATTATCATAGCTAATTTTTTTGGAAAATTGCATATAGAGGGTCTACTTTGTTCAGCTATTTTTAAAATCTCTCCCTGTGGATATAACTGATCAAAGCTGCCTCTCAGTTAAGCTCTGTATTCATAAGAAAGTACAGAATAACCTCCTGTTATGAAACATAAAAGTACTCAGTGTTTCTCCTCCTTGGGTAAACAAACATCTTATGCCTTTAGAGCAATCCAAAGCCCAAGGCAGGACAGGTGAACTTGCCTCAATGTAGTTTCTATTCTAACCACAGAGCATCCTCCTCATCTTCCTGAGGCAGAAGGATGGGATGTACTTTGCATTAGATGTCAGAGCAGAATACTCCTACCCTTCCTTTTTGTCATCTCAACCAGAGTCATGAGGAGGTAAAGTGAAGGGTGTTGGCTTGACAGAAAGAGCTATGATTTTCAATCATTATCTTCAAAGCAGGTAGCATCTCGTCACCTGCTGTCTGTTTTACCTGCTAATTAAAGTAAGACACCTTCACTTTGATGTATAGGGTTGGCCAGCAGCATAGCTTCTTCACGGTGTTGCTCACAGTATAAGGAAATGTATAATTCAAAGCTATTCAGTGTTTATTAATAGAACAAAGGAAAACACACCCATGTCTCTCTTCTTCATGTACCTAAAGCATTGCTATGGAATGCTGACCTGTAAATCGGCTTATTAATCACCTGATTTTAGGGGTAGGGAAGTGACGCTGTAATTTAGGAGCCATTGCTTCTCATGGCCCTATCTCCTCTCACCCCAGATGGAAATACCGTCACTTCCAGTACCACAAGGACGACAACCTCACTGAACTACTCCAAACACTGTCCCAAAATGGCAAAACTGCTAAGAGTTTATCCTTGTGTGTATTCCAGATGTTACAGCTGCTGCAGGCCTGCAATTGAAATCACAGCATGGATCAAATCTCCCATGATCTGCAATTATCTCATGAGAGTTGCTGGTTGCCCTGCGCTTTCCCAGGCTGGTCACACAGGCACAGATAGAAGAGTTTGGGATGGCAATTTAAAGTGAAAACTTCCAGGTATGTTAGTAATACTGCTTAATGTTTGGAACCTTATTTGTACAGACTTCAGCAGATAATTGTATCCAAATATGGAAATCTTTTTGTGAAAAACAGGTGTTGTCCCTTACAGGCATGCCCCTGTATAAAAATAGAACTCCCACAGAATTGAGGAATGACATTATTAATACAGAATCAATTGATTTTCTGAACTATCTTTTCTATGTTGTCTTTTCCATTATAAATACATTCTGTAGCCAATGTAAAAAATTCCAGGTTATGGCATGGATTTTTGTGTTTAGAGGATACCAAAAGTCAGCAGAGCTTAGGTCTTGGGGTTACCAAAGTACCAATCCTACAGCTTGGCACTAGTGAGAAGAGCCTGGTCCATCCTCTTGGCACCCTTCCTTCAGATACGTACAGACACTGGTTGTGTCCCCTCTCAATGATCTGTTCTTGAGCCTGAACAGGCCCAGTTCTCACAGCCTTTGTTCCTAAGAGAGGTACTCTAGTCCCTTAATCAACTTTGTTGCCTTCCTGGACCCACTCCAGGAGCTCCATGTCTCTCTTGTCCTGAGGAACCCAAAACTGGACACAGCACTCCAGGTGAGGCCTCACCAGGACTGAGAGGGACAGGATCACCTCCCTCCACCTGCTGGCAATGCTCTTCCTAATGCTCCCCATGATACCATTGGCCTTCTTGACCACCAGGACACTCTGCTCGTCATGGACAGCTTGTTGTCCACCAGGACCCCCAGGTCCTTCTCTGCAGAGCTGCCCCTCAGCAGGTCAGCCTCAGCCTGTGCTGGTGCCTGGGGTTGTTCCTCCCCAGGTGCAGGACCTGACATTTGCCTTTGCTGAATTTCAGATGGTTCTTCTCTGCCCATCTCTCCAACCTGTCAGGGTCCTTCTGAGCACTCCAGGGTATTGGCCACCTGTGGTGCTTTGAACCTGAGTTGATAGACAGTTGTTTAGACCAATAACACTTCTCGAAATTTACATATTCAAACCGTGTGGAGATGTGGGAACTTCCCTTCAGTGTTCGAGTCTCCCGAGGGAAGGGGGTGCAAAAATGGGCGCTGGGCTCTGCCTCTTGGAGTGGGCCCAGGCCTCCCCTCCCCCGGCACCAGGGCAGAGGCCCCGGGTGGCTGCAGAGAACCCCCTCAGAGCTGCAGGCAGCTAAGAAACAACCATTAAGCTGCTGCATAGCCGAGACCACCCGGCGTGGCTTTTTTTAAGGACTGGAGATCCCTCCCCACTCATGCGGCTCCGCGTAGATCCTGGCGGGAGCCGATAGAGCTTTCTGCGACCAACATAGCTAAAGTCAAGCTGAGGAGCCAGCCACATAAAGGGAAAGAGGCTTGTTCTCTAACATAAAGCCCAAAGAAAATCATGGTGACTTCAAGGTCAGAGGGAAAGAGAAAGTAAGTCACTGAGACGGAGCTGAAGATGGCGACGAGAAAAGAGGGTGGAGTCATTCCCAGCGGGAAGCTTAAAAATACTTTTTGCAGACTGTGGTAAAAACTGTAATACCACAAACTGTCCTTTTCTCTTTAATCCACTTAAAGACATGGGGGGATGAGAATTTTTTGTGCAGCCTGTGGGAAGAAGAAATGTGACCATGCCAGGTCACCTTGGGGCTATAAGAGACTTTTAGAGATTTTGTGAAGAAGAAAGCAGTTGCTTTTAAGCTAGAATTTGCTTATTCTTAAAAAAGAATACCCCATGTGTGGCCCATGCTGGCAGTTCTGGGAAGACTGCAAGATTCATGGGAGAGATATTTTTCACAGCAGCAGAATTTCTGGGCAGGTCTGTTGCCCTTTGAGCAGTTTGGAAACCATGTGAAGCAAAAGAAAACCTTTTTTCCTTAAACGGTGGAGAGACTTTTAAGAACTATAGTACTAACCAAAATCATAGTTTGTTATTCTTTGTGCAAGTTGGGTAAAAAGGGGAGGTGCTGGAGGAAAAAGGGGATTTTGCTTTAATTCCTTGTTATTTCTTTTTACTTTTAATTCTGTTGGTAATAAACTTTTTTATAGTCTTTAAAGTTTGGAGCATGCTTTGCATTCCTCCTAATTCTTATCTCACAGAAGATAAAAAAATGCAAACAAAACCACTACACCTAATTGGTGTTTCCGCCCTGTTTTGAACTGAATCGGCTACACCATCCCTCTCAGCTTTGTGTCCTCAGTGAATGTGCTGAGGAGACATCTGTCCCTTCTTATAAGTCATGGATGAACAAGTTAAAGAGCTCCAGAGGCCAGTTAAAGAGGCCAGAGTGATGTTTGCTTTCTTCCAGTCCACAGCACCTCTCCTGATCTCCATGACCTTTTAAAGATGACTATAAGTGGCCTCACTCTGGTGTCCATCATCTCTCTCAGCACTCGTGGATGCATCCCCCTCAGGGCCCATGGACTTGTGGATGGCAAGTTTGCCTAGGTTCTCTATCTCAATCTTCCTTGACCAAGGCAAAGTCTTTCTTCCAGCCTCCTTTACCCTGGTCTCCCGGGCCAGAGATTCCTGAAGGCTGGTCTTGTCAGTAAAGACTGACACAAAGAAGGCATTCAGTAACTCGTGTCTCCTCTGTATTCTCTGTTACTAGGATCCCTTCTTCTTTTGCTAATGGGCCCACATTATCCTTAGTTTTACTTTTGTTACTGATGTATTTGAAAAAGGCCTTTTTTATCCTTGACATCCTTGACCAGATTGTATTCCAGATGGGCCTTGGCCTTTCTTATTTCATTTCTACGTACTCTGATCACCCATCTATATTCACCCCAAGTGGCCTGACCACGCTTCCACCTCCTGTGTATTTCTTGCTTATACTTGAGTAGTGAGAGGAGCTGTTTATTCACCCATGAAGGTTTCTTGCCCTCTTGGCCTGATTTCTTTCTCATTGGGATGCATTGTTCTTCAGCCTGGAGGAAGTGATCCTGGAATACTGACCGATGCTCTTGGACCCCGTTTCCCTGAAGGGTCTATTTCAATGGGATTCTTCCAAAAAGACCCTTAAAGAGCCTAAAGTTAGCTGTCCTGAAGTCTACGGTTGTAATCTTGCTCACTGTCCTGCTACCTCTTCCTTCAGTACTGCAGTCTACAATCTTACGGTCACTACTGTCAAGGCTGCCCCCAACCTTCATTGTTTCTGAGTGACTGGGAACTGGAGATCGTTATAATCCCTACAGCAAACCATAGTGGATATCATTAAAATCTCATCTTTATCTGCATTCCTGCAGAGCACCTGAGCATCTGTTTTAATTCTAGGAAGTAATCAATTTCACTGAAAGTAGTTTAGGTAGTAAATTTTACTTTTTCAGTGTCATTCTATTTGTGCAAGTGGCAGCACTGTTGTTGTTGTTGCTCCTATTAGCTAGAAAGACTCGTCACACTCAAAATAAAGTAATGTGAGATACTCCATGAACTTCCATGTAAATGGATGGCCTGGAAGAAGTGGGACACTCTGAAACTCTCCTCTTGCAATTAAGGCTGCCTGTAGGAGGGTGGCAATGCTGTGTGGGATTGGGCTGAGATAGACAAACTTCAGTTCTGTATAAAGAAACTTGCTAAAGGCAAGAGCTCTCACTAGTATGTCAGGTCACTAGACTAATAACAAGCAAACTTTCTGGACTGAAAAAAATAGAAAAATCCTGCATAAGGAAAGCTGAGTTCTGCAGAAGAGCAAACTGTCCTGTCTAGGAGTCACAGCCAGATTGTGGTATTTGTCTGACTTCAGGTAGGGTCATGGGTACAAAGAGACTCTAGCTGCCTCTCAGGCAGATAGATTTCACTTTCCTCTAATTTGTTGTTGGAATTTTTTTTTTAAATCACGTTTTGACTTTCATTTGAGGGATCATAAATTACAGTGAGAGCTCTCTAACTGGCCTAATATTTTAGGATGGTGACAGCAGGAATAAGTCAATATTTCTTCCTTCAATAATTTACGCAGTGCCATGCTTCAGAACATATGACAAAATGACAGCCAATCTCTGTGGTTCCCACTCTTGATTAACTCTGCAAGTCAGTGCCGAATGTAACACAACCCATTATTTTGGTTCAATTTCTCTCTCAATATGGGCTCTTAGTTTCTTACTTGTCTTCTCTGAAATGAAGCCCTTGACCAGTAAGTAAAGGCAGCTCCTTCCCTAAGACTCACTCCCATGCCTGTCCTCCCTTCTGGTGGAAGCTGCCAGTACCTGTCCTTTGATAACCATCACGGATCTTGGGTCACATGTCCTGCTCTGTAACATCACCCATTTCAAAGCCATGGTGACATGCACGATGACAAGAGTGTTTAACAGTCTTGTTTTTCATACCATGTGCTGTTGTTACCATCCTACAGCCCCTTCAGTATTTCTACTCTTAGCAAATAAGCCACCATCTCTCATTGACTATAAAAGATTCAAAATGGTGAAGGCAGAAGCCTCATGACTGTTCACAGCTGCAGGGCACTGGGTGTTGGCTGCCCTTCGTGTGGCCCCCAACCTTTGCAGGTACTAAGAACCAAGTGAAAGGTCCCTCACATGGGTAGAGACAATCCCAAAAACATATATATATTGAATGGAGGAAGAATTGAGAGCAGTCCTGAGGAGAAGGGCTTGGGGATGCTGATTGACAGGAAACTCACCATGACCCAGCAATGTGCACTCACAGCCCAGAAAGCCAATCATGTCCTGGGCTGCATCCAAAGCACCATGGGCTGCAGGGCCTGGGAGGGGATTCTGCCCCTCTGCTCTGCTCTGGTGAGACCCCACCTGCATCCAGCTCTGGAGTCTTCAACATAAGAAGGACATGGATTTATTGGAGTCAGTCAAGAGGAAAGTTGTGATGATCAGAGGGATAGGACATCTCTCCTATGAGGACAGGCTGAGACAGTTGAGGTTGCTTAGCCTGGAGAACAGAAAGATCTGGGGAGACCTTACAGTACCTTCTAGCACTTCAAGAAAGCTGGAGAAGAAATTTTTACAAGGGCAAGTATTGATAGACAAGTGCAAATTGTTTTAGATTATCTGTTTGAAAGAAACTTTTTGTTGTGAGGGTAGTGAGGCACTGAAAGATAATTGCACAGAGAAGTCACAGATTCCCCATTCCTAGAGGTGTTCAAGGCCAGTTTGAGTGGGGTTCTGGGCAGCCTGGTCAAGTGGAAGGTATGCCTGCCCATGGGAGGGAGTTAGAAGGAAATGATCTTTAAGGTCTTTTCCAACACAAACCACTCTATGATTCTATAATTCTATGACTTCCTCAGTCTCTCCAGGGTTGGACCAGGAGTGGAAGTGGCACAGACACACTCCAGTGGGATAGTAGGTTTGGGTGTCAGAATGACTGTTTTGTGTAGCAGCAAGAAAACATAAGGCTCTCTGGAGCATAATTCAGGGGGAAACAAGAGCTGATTTTAGCTGGGTAATCTCAATTTTGCATCATATTACTGGAGTAATATAAAGATCTCCATTTTTAATTCCTGAAGCAGATGCATCAAACTAAAGGACAGTCTCTGTTCCCCAATAAAGCTGAGGAAAATAAAGGGTATAAAGCTCTTTATGTTCAAATGATTGTCGAAACAGGCTGTTTTAGCATGAGCCCCAGAGACTAGTAGAACAATCTAGAGGATAATCTAATATATATTCACTGCCCATGTCAACAGAAAAACTATTTCTTGTGAGTCAAAATGAGGTGTACATGGTGCTTCTAACAGCATAGCCAGCATCCCACAAACGGAGAGGTCCATCCCTGCAGGGGAACATCAGCAAGCAGCCACAGCTCTGCCAAGATGGAGAAGCTCCAGCTGAGGAAGCCATTATCTGGTGTTTGTATTGGCTCTGGTCATCTGAAAAGGGACAGGAGCTCAGCATTTTGTTTTCTTGGGTTTCTGGGGAGAAGAAATGAGAAAAAAATATGGGCAGACAGAACTAAACTCTCCCTCAAATATCCCAACTGTGACATTTGACAGGATGGCTAATGCGAGAGAAGAGGAATCAGGAACCAAGAATCCCTGGAGCAGAGTCATAAAATGTTCAGAAAATATGTTGTTGTCTTGGCTTGAAGTGCTCCCACCTCCCACACTGGGCATAAAGGTGGGAGATTGGCCAGGAGCTGTCTGTGCAGGAACAGGGTGGCGGGGAATTCAAACTTACCTACTCAGTGATTTGCACGGCTTCTGACAATCCTAGAGCTGCTGGGTAATGAATGGGCTGTTCAGACAGCACTGCACCTGACCTTTCCATGCTAAATCTTGGGCTTTGCTGCTGTGACTTTGATCCTCCCTCATGTGCTGTCATGGAACAGCATGTTTTCTCTCACAATCCACATATGAAAAAAATATGAAAAGGTGACCCAGTTTTCATGCTGCACTTCTTTGCTTGATGTAGGTACTTTGGCACATGTGCAGTGTTTGGTCTGAAAGAAAACCCAGAAGGAAGGAGACAGGAACCATGGAGTTATAATTCTTTTCATTTCCCTAATCAGCTGTGCTAATGGCCTTCAAAGTGCACATGAATGAGATTCAGAGATTTGCTGCTACGCATCCACTCTTCTGCGAGCTGCTGCCTTTCCCTGGGCTTAGAATTAAAAGCCAAATACGGTTAGAGGGGAAACAGCATTATTCTGTTATCAATATTCTGCAGGCGTCTGCCCTTGGTTTTTGTATGTGCGTGCCTGCACTGAACATCACCACTCCCTTCCCTGGGTATGGCTGTAGTCAATTATAATTATGCAAAGCAAACGTCAGCTCACACAGCAGCAAGCTCTAAAAACTGAAGTCTCTACACTTGCCTCTTAGCAGCAGGAAGATCACAACTCTTTGATATTTGGTTCTGATCTCACACTTGTTCACTGCTAATGGAATTTCCTTGACTTCAAAGCAGACACAATTTACATGGGAATGAGATCCTTGTTCAGCCCCATGAGTTTGAACTGCTCTCAGGCAGCCATACACAGTGGTCCAGGAGAGTACTAGCCACTCCAGTACAGAGTTCTTCTACTCCTTTCATAGCATCCCACTGAAGACTTGTTAACAGCAGTGAGTGCATGTGAATCCTTCATTTTCCGGTGTCTGATCTCCCATCAGCACAAGTGGGATTAACCAGTCAGACCCAATCACATCTGACCATGATGTCAGATTTTAGACCTTGCCTCAATGCAGTGAGCTCAGTGCTCATTTCTAGTGGTCACCTGGAGGGATAAAAACATAACAGTCTAAGGAGGGGTTAATAATCACTAATATATTAATAATCTTGATGGGATTCATCTGAGAATACACAAACGCTGGCTGATGTCATCGCAAGGTCTCTCTCAATAATTTTTGAATGTTCTTGAGAATATGGAGAGATCTAAGTTGACTGGAAGCTGGTTAATGTAGCACCAATTTTCAAGAGGGGTGACCCTGAAGTTACAGGCCTGTTAGTCTCACTTCAGTGACTGGTGAAAGTACGGAGAAGATTATTCTGGGAGGTATTGAAAAACACCTGAAGGACAAGTCATCAGTCACAGCCAGCACAGCTTCATTAGGGAAAAGTCCTGCTTGTTGTATCTGATTTCCTCTTATAACAGGATAATCCACCTAGCTGATCAAGGGAACTCAGCTGATGTAATATTTTTGAATGTCAGTAAAGCTTTCAATACTATCTGTAACAGGATCCTTCTGGATACTTCATGCCATGGGTGAGCAACTGGCTGATGGGTTGGACACAAAGGGTTACAGTGAATGGGGTGACATAAGACTGGTGACCTGTCACTAGTGGGCTTCCACAGGACTCCTTCAGGAGCAGAATAAAATAGTAGCAGAGTAGAAAGTATGCACAATTTTTGTTCTAGGGACATTGTTTACTATGTTGAAAGAAACTGATCTTCTGAAAGAGACAGTATTTTCCAAGGGAAAGCTTTTATCTCTTTGTCTCAGACTTATGAATAAATACAGGGCCATGAAGGAGATGGATAGGAAAGTTCATTTGTTACTGCATTCAGATGCTGTGTTCTACACCGGGAGTAGGCACATGGGGAATTTTACGGAGTCATAAGACCTTTCCTCATGAGGAAGAAGGAAGCAAAATAACAAGCCAAATCTTTATGAGATAAACTATTCTACAAGTTAGTGAGTGAATGCCTGCATCAAAATATTTGTTTTTTCTTAAAAAAAGCCCTCTGGAAATAGATGCTGAATAAAACGAGGCATTGGAATATCAATTTGAGACAACAATCAAGATCAAGCCTGATAGCTGGAAGTTTCCACCATAAAATTTGCACCAATACCATCCATGTAAAAAGCAGCAAGACAGGATCACAGCAAGCTATAGGAACAGTACAATAAAGGACATCAAAGATGGATTGCGAGGCTTCAAACTGCCATCATGACCAGATGAGCTGGCAGGCATCTCTCCAGACCCCAGATTACAACCCAAAGACAAAAAATCACCCTGTTCCTTAGGGTGACGATCTACCTTGGGTTATTGCAGACATCCATCAGACCAGGAGCACACTTGTGTTTCCACAATGCAGAGGATGCACTGCCAGCTCACTCCCTGCCTTGCACTGCAGTGACTCATTCCCCCTCCAAGAGCTACTTCTGAGTGTGAACTGTAAAATAAGGAAGGCTGTTTGCTGACCACGTGAGAGCATACCAACATTTTCATGTCTTTGCAAACCGTAAGCAACTGTTTGAGGAGAAAGGACCGTTGTAAAGTTCCTTATGGACAGAAGATGACAGGAGTGCTCTAGCCAGGGTTCGCTGCATTCTCCACCCAGCCTCTGCCAACAGTGCTCAAGGCTCCATGGTCTCACTGCTTCCTGAGGCTTTGAGGGCAGTACTGTCCAGCCATCATGACTTGGTAAGCCTTCAGCCTGAGAGACACATTTACTTATTTCCTCTACTTGAGAGCTGCATGTTTCTCTGGCACTGCAGCTGGCACTCGCGTGGGAAAATGAAGAATTGATATATTTGTTCTGGCTGAAAAGCAGGAAGAATATGTATGATAGTTGATGGGGGACAGCCAGTGCAGTACTAACTGCAGTGTCTTCTGCTGGTTTTTCCAAACTGGATTAAGCTGCCTGGCAGAAAATATCAGCCTGAACTCTGTCCATACTACAGAATATGCATAAATATTACATGCATTAAGATACATGCAGATTACAAGGCATAGCAGTGAAGACACACAAGTGTAGAAATACCTATTAGAATTTTAAATTCCCACTTTCACCTTTTACACACTAACAGTCCCCTACATACCTTGTGCCAAGCTCCTAAAACAAACTCATTAAGCAATACATTTTTCCAGATTTTCCTAGTCTCCCAAATTATCTAGGTTTGATAAAGCTTAATGATATAATTTTCTGCACTTTCCCACAGTGTTTTACCCACTGAAAGGGGATAAAAGTCAGATTTCTACATTGCTGCTGCTGCTGCAATGCATCCAGAACCACAGTGTACTGAAGCCTCATCTCTGTGTTGCTGCATACACTGAGTACTTTCTTTAAACTGAGGAC
>WEIT01008219.1:56996-68745 GCA_013389985.1 Dryoscopus gambensis | reverse complement strand
AGGACCTCAGAAACCCCAAGAGATGTGTGGATTACCTCTACAGAGCCTGCAGAAGGCAACTAAGAAAAGTAGGACCATGTCAGCAGGCTAATATTTACTATTATATGCATGTGTGCAGTCAAAACACACGCAAACAAAACTTTAAAAAACCCACAAACACCCTCCCAAAAAAACCCCCAAAACAAACAACCCAAACAACTGCTATAGCCTGAATATAAACTATGATGACCTGTTTTGCCTTAGTGTGCATGCATCTGGGATTTTACCTCCAAAGACGAAACAATGTTTTGCACGTAAGATAGAAAGAGATGGAGAGGTTTTCTGTTTGTGCACTCTTTAAGGTTAATAACAATCTACAACCAGTGTCAGAAATTAGTTCAGTATAAACTATAGTGGATCACAGAATGTTTGAGTTTTGATGACTCTCTCTAATTTGAGGATTTTCAGTGTTTAGAGAACTGTTTGTGACCAGTGCCCCAGGGAGACAGTGTATTCTAAAAGGTGGACATGACCACTGAGAGCTGAGCTTGTGTTGGAGTGGTGCAAGTGGTTTGAGTGGCACAAGTTTAACACTGAACAGTATTCCTCAAGAGAAGAACAATTTGGAAATGGACACATTTTCAGGCTCAGTTATTTCTCTTCAGCTCACTCTCTGGTCCTTTATGACTACAGTGAAACATACAGAGAGTCTGAGCAGGCACCCATCTCTGAAAGGAATGCCCTTGCCTTTCAGGGACTCATCTTTGCCTCTGTTTTCCTCTCTGAATTGCTGCCTCCAGCTCCCTCCTCCTGTCCTGCAGCACTCCCTCCTCCATCAGCAGAATGCTCAGCAGTTTAGCCTGCCTGTTACAATGAATTAAGCGGCCCATGGTAAGACTCTACGGATTTCAGAGTAGGTATAAATTGGGAGATGCAGGAAGGAAAAGACAAGCTGAACTCTGGATTTCATACCTGCCATTGTTTAAATCCCAGTACAGAGGAGCCACACATGCAAATACTTCAGTATGTCAAGTGCAAGCATCTATTTAGCGTCAGCTAATGCTGTGTTATTACTGAATCAGTAACAGCATACTATCAGGAAATTACTAATGTTGGGTGGCGGGCGGCAGAAAGCCATTACAGGTTTTGTTATTATTATGACCTTGTGTGGAAAAGCTTCACCTTTAACCTTACAGAAGAGTATTGTTTTGCCTTAAGATACAAGATGTCCTCAGAGGTAACTGGCATGCTTCACTTGTGCTATGGTCCTTTTGACTTCTCTTCCTCCTCTCCTCTGGCACATCTTTAGACATGCCTGGTGACAGAGATGTTGTGGAAAGTAATGGAGGGGAAGATGCGATGAGGGTCTAACACTCTCAGACTGTGTAATCCTGCTATCCAATTCAGTATGTTGCCACTCAGTCAAACTTTGGTATGTTAACTAACCTCTGGCCCCTTTGTAGCCTGCTCTGTTCAGCTCACTGGAGATTTTGAAGATTGGCACTTGTCTCCCAGTCTCTCATTACTGCTGCAGCTGTCTGAACTGTAAATTGCAATCACTGAACGTAGAAGGACTGCAAGCATGCAAAGTTGAAGGAGGATGGGCATGCAAAGTTAAATCAATCCGAAGGTTTGTACATTTGCACATATTGTACCAATTTGTGCCATATTGATTTTTTTCCCTACTATTTGCTGCATGCAACAAGAAGAGGCTCTCAAATGAGGTAATGCACTTGGAAGGCATTCATAATACGTTGTGACAGGTATAGTAAATTAATTTGGAGACTACTATAAACAGTGTGAGAACACAGATTTTATTGCAGTTTCTTCTGTGGAAAGATGGCAAAAATATCTCTTTTCTTGTAATTTAAGAGACTGCAGTTGTTTCCAAAATACTTTGATGAAAAGTTCAGCTTCTTAGACAAGAGAGACTCCTCTCAACTGGCCAGAGTCCAGCAGAACTTTAGCAATTTAAACCAGCTGAAACCATGGCCCATAACATTGTGTTTACACCCTCAGCCCTGGAGAACATTTAAACAGGACAGATCCAAGTTTCTATAGCCAGTGGAAAGACTAACAGTAATTTCAGAGCTAAACTGAGCCATTAGCCAAGCTTTTAGATGAAATGGAGGCATATGTGAAAACAAGTCCGATTTCCAGTTCTGAAAGAACAATTTTCAGAAGGTGTACTGATTAGTGAGCCCAGTGAGTCCAAAGAGTTGTAAGGTAGTTCAGCTGAAGGAGATCTGTAATTTATATTCAATAAAAGCTGCAATCAACTCTCTGGAATTCACTTCAGAAGAAAAGGAGGAAAACTTGCAGGAAGGGGCTACAGACCAAAATGGATCCTTAGAAAGTCCAGCACAGCTAATCAACAAAGAGAGCTTAGTTTTGGAGGCCAGGAAGTACAGGGCTGGGGTAAACATTGCCAAAAGTCAAACCAAGCTAGAAGTTTGCAGAGGAAATTAAATAGTAATAATAAAAGGAAATCATAAAAAGTTACTTAGCTATTGAAATAAAAAGATTTTAGAGGAGAAAAGATGTGATGTTTTTATACTGAGAGGATTAATGCTGGCAGAGGTGTCTGAAAACATTAAATGAAGCTCAGCTTCATTTACAGGTTTTCTGTAAGAACATTAAACTCTGGAGAAAAGGAGGACAGATATGGGATGAGTGTCAGGAAATTGAAAATACTTCCTCAGGGGAGATACAAAACTCTAAGAGTTGGATGTGCTCAGCCAGCAGGGATCAGATCCCTCACTGCAGGACACTTGAAGACCTGGCAGCCAGTCTAAACAATTTTGTCAAGCTGTGAAGGAGAGGGATCCACATGACTTGAGAACAGTAAATAAAGTAACCATAATTAAGAATGTGAACTTGCATCTAAAGGCCTGTTAGCTTGATTGTAATAGTATGCAAGAGTACATGAAGAATTTTAAATTAAAGGAATAATTAATGAAATGATGATAAATGAAAAATAAAAGAAAGGACAACAGCCTGCGCCTGCCAGCTGGAGGGTACCAGGCCAGCCTAAAGCTTCTGCCTGCAAGAGTGCGGACTGATTGCTTTAAGGAAAGTAATTGCAGCCAAGTGAAGCTGTCCAAACATCTGAGAAGCACTGGTGATATGGGAAATTGCTAGGTAAAATGGAAAAGACAAAAAGGAAAAACACACAAACTGTAGCAAGAAAGTACAAAATGCCTTTAAAAGGAGATGGCAAGGGGTTGTGTTACAGGACAACTTGCAGCTTTTTCTGGGAACCAGAATCTTTTCACAGCTGTTTCCATAAAGGACTTTGGTTGAAAAAGGAGGTGTGTGTTAATGAAATTTTCTCTTTAGACATTTGCAGGAGACAGCATGGCACAGAAAGGCATCTGAATATGGTACAGGTAGAAACAGATAACCTACAGATCTGGAAAAATAGTAGTAGCATGAAGTTTAACACCCATTTCAAGACCTTGTGTTTACCATCTAACAGGAGGATTTCTGTAGTAGTCTGGGAATTCACTACTACATCTCTGCAAGAATGTGGGGAAGCGAAAGAGAAGGAGAAAGAAAGGCTAGTTTTATTCCCTTACAGGAGTAACTATGAGAGCCCAGGTTGATAGGGCTATACAAAATGCAAATGTCTTCATAGACTTTGTTAGGGAAAGTACTTTCAGTAGACATAGGGAAGCATTCACAGTCTTGCACAGCACATTAATTGGAATATCAAGAACAAGGCCAACAACTCACATCCTGGAGAAAGAAATTCATATGGCAGTGGGAAGATGAAAAATTTTACTCTGTGTAAAGAGACTCACAGAGTTTAATTTATTTAGCAAACCGAGGGCTCTAATGTGATTGAAATACTGATGACTTGGTTGAGTGTACAGCCCAGTGCTCATTTTGGGTTCATAAAAGAAGCTATCCTTGCTTTTAAGTCTTCCTGTGGATCAGCCCTTATCATCTAGCTTCCTCAGAAATCTCTGGGGTGGTAGTGACCTGAGAGAAGGTGTACACCTGATGGCACCTATCTCTGTCTCTGGTAAGGTACCCCACGGAGTTTGGACTTCCTCACCTATCATACCTGGAAAGAAGAGACACCATTAAGATGAAAGGAAGCAGTAATCAGAGAGGTTGGTTTGAAACCAAATCTGTCATCATATCTGGATTTAGGAACCTAAAACAACCCACTGGGTACAGGTAACCAAAGGTCTGTCTTACAGAGGGATAAAGGTAGGAGATATGAATCCTACATTGAAGGCTAGATCCAAGGTTGTGCTTTCTTATTCAAAGAACATGAGGAGGGAGACCCTAGTGAGTTTTTGGTAGAATAATATATAAATATTTCTAAAGTAATCATCCAGGCAAAGGTGAGGAGGGCTGTGTACACTCCTCAGCCTGGAAAGCTCAGACATCTATTAGTCAAAATTTCATAACAGAGTTCTAACCCATAAGCTGTAGGTGAATCTGCAGCATGGAGATAGTTTACCTTTTGTGTTCAAGTCATGCCATTTAGCATCTGGAAACTGAATCTTTGCGAGGCTGTGGAGGAAGAAAGCCAGAGGAAATAAGCTTATTAAAAGTTGTTGTCTAAGAAGATAGGCAGGCAGGGCAAAGAGCATGAGCCTTGTTCCCTTAAGAAAATGAAATAGTTAATTAAAATTAACAGTTAGCCCTTTCCTGGAGACAGGAATGCAGCTTGTCATGTGACCTGTATTATAAAAGGATGATAACTCCTCAGAAGACCTGGCATGGAAATACATGTGTCCTTGTGCAGAAAAATACATAAAGATGTGAGGCTTGGATCACATCCTCAAAGGACTTACAAGTAAAGACACAGAGGTAGTGAATCTCATGGATGTTGAAATGGATGCCCATCTGCCCATTTTATCTGTCCATCATTTGGGTTAGCCCTCTGGGTGAAATTCGTCCCACCTGATCACCATGGAGCATCAAGTGAAAGCTAGTTCTCCAGGTGCCTCCATGACCACTGAAAGGAGACGGGTGGTTCAGCATTCCAGCTAGAACAGGTTCAGTGTCCCACGCTGAGACCAGCCTGCTGTCTTCACAGGTATCCCTGCTGGTTACAGGTAGAGCCGAACAGCCAGCTGAGATGACATACCCTGTGTCTGAGAGCTAACACCAGGTGGGACAAATCCCACCATGTGCACCTTTGCACACAAAGATCCCAATCGCAGGAACTCGGGCCCCTCTGGGGTTCAGATGCTTTTGGGGATTGTACCTGGCAAAAGGCAGGATAGAGAATGAAGATCAGCTTGCTTGTGAGAGACTTCAGGCCAAACAGCCGTGGATCAAAGAGTTTAATAGCTCCATTGGCAAAGATGATAGATTTTTGCATGTTCAGCAAACGTAATCTCTTCATTTAACTTAAAAAATCTACAAGCTCTCCTGGCATAGCTGGTGGAGCTTGTAAGCTTTGTGATCAGATTAAGCCAATGGAATACATGTATAATGAGTGCTGAGTAGTTCAGATGTTCCCTTGTGTCCTTCAATCTTTAAAACAGAAAAAAAAAAAGTAAACAACTACCATTAAGTGTGAAAAATAGAGTTTTCAAATCCCAGGAAATCTCAAAAATCTGAGACCTCACTGCAGAAATAATTTTGTCCCATTTATCTTCCTCTCTGTGAGATGTGTTTATCATCAACATGTAGCAAGGCCACAAAGACTGTTATTATTTTACAGCTGGCAACATGCACTTCAGAAATGTCATTCCTGTTTCAGGGCTTGATTTCGTATCCTGATTTTTTTCATTAACTTTAATGCTTCACTTTTCATTATCCTCCCATTAGGAAATGACAAAGTAATTATAAATGCCAGTTTGATGCAGGGGTTCACTTACCATACACCTACTCATTTTCCTGTTTGCATTTGTGTAACAGGGCTCAGCATGTGTAGATAAACAAAGAGGAGTCCTGCAGATCCAGGAATCAGACAAATATAAAGAAAGAAGCAGGTAAAGAGAGCTAACTCCTAAAAGCCAAGTAATTCTGAGTTCACTGGGTACAAACACGGTTTAGGAGAAGCTGAAGTACATTAACAAGGAAAGTGTTAAGAGGGAACATTATGGGGATGTTCCACCTACTGTGCATCCAGAGGACAGCCCTGGCTGCCCTGGTATGTGTCACACACAGCACAGATGCAGCAGTCCTGGGGTTCAGTGCAGCAAAAACCAACCTCTTGGGCACGTGGGACTCCTGCACTCCAAACATCCGCAGCACATACATCCACTTCCTACACACACATCTAGTGCAAGACACCCACAGGCCGTGTCTGCAGGCTGCCATGGCAGTGGGATGTGCTGGGACATCTGGGAAGCATGGATGCTCTAGAAAGTATTTTCCAAGGTAGTAGAAGGCTATTTAGTACAGAGTTTGATTGAAAAAACTCACCTCAGAACACTTCATAGAGAAAAGCAGAATCAAAGGCTCAGGTGTACTTAAGGTAGAAATTCTTGTACCGCCTTCAGAGGTTTCACACTGTGGGAGTCTGACCCAACAACCAGGACAGGAAGAGAATAGTGACAACCCTTTCTGTGTGGGCACGGAAGTACACAGCATTGCAAAGGTACCATCAGAAAATGAAGAAGTCTTCCACCTTTCCTTCTCCAACTTTTCACCTTTGTAAGGGTTGTTTCAAGCAACAGAGTTCTTGTGCCTCCTCTGATTCTTGTGCCAAGGTGAAGTTCTTGCCACAAGAACAACACCCTGAAACACCTCTGGTATTTATGACACATTGCTTAACTTACTGGGGCCCAGGGCCATGGCAGTTTCACAAACACCTGATTTTTTTTTCCAGAGGAGATAATAAGTATTGGCTTCCAGGAGTTAAGATAGGTGAACATTCTTTTAAAGTGCAAATGTCACTGTAAAACCAGGAAGCTCATCATGAGAAATGAGCCATGGTCTTAATGCTGTGACTTTTAGCTTCTGTCTGGAGTAAAATGTGAGGAGGAAGAGTAAAATCCCATCAGGCATTTCAGGCTCTGTGAGCCATGTTGAGTTCATTACTGTTAAGGCATTTGACTACGAATCTAGGTCTGCATAATCTTTTCCATAAAGTTGAGAAAATATTTTAAGTAGGATTTAGGTTTGAGTTTGTCTCAAGAAAACTTGCTCTTTGGCTTCACTGTCCAAACTCTTTTTTGATGTTATTCTACCTTTTTTACATATGTGCTTATGTATACATATGCATATACATTGCTTTTCTACCTTTTTAAAAGAACTGCCTTCTTTTAATACCTAAAAATCAGGATGTATGCCTGCATATGACAGGTCACAATTGAAGAGCTTGAAAGTGGGTCATTTTTATCATAATTTCCCCTACCTCCGAAGAAAGCTTGATTTTACTACTTTTCTCTTGGACCATCCTTCCTCTGAGCTTTTCAGCTCACTGCCCATTGAAATCACATCTGACAAAGGGACAGAAAGTCTTAGTTCCTAGTTTTGGTAAAATCAGTAACTACTTAGAGGAGAAGATTAATTTCTTCTGTAGAGGTATGCTTTAGGGGTACCAGTTCCTCTACCAGCCAGCATATCTCTCCTGAACACCAAGCCCCTCAGCTTTCTGTTGGCAGAGTGCAGCAGGAGCTGAGAAGGGAGGACTGGGGAGTGAGTGGGTGGAAGGTAGAAGAAGCAGGAGTCTTTTGGGGGACCATGACTGTGAGGTACTGGTGGTGTTGCTCTGAGGTAAGGGTAGGTTGTTCTTATATGCTGAAACCAAGAAACATACCACAGCCTAGCCACAGGGTAAACATGCACAGAAAATGGTATCACACTCCCTTCAAAGACAGTGTTAGTGTACCTAAACAGTTCCCAGACACTCTTTCTATTCCACCAAACAAACTCCCATTTATGTCACTATTAGTGGGAACAGACCAAGAATTTACCACTTGGAAGTGATTTTTCTGTTTCTGAATGAAGAGGAATTTTGCTTTATATATATCTTCTTGGCTGGCTGAATTACATAAAAGTACTTGCTTCCTGTGGCTAAACTTGGAGTTCATTTATATGCAGGCCAGCAATCTCTCTCCTTTTGATATATTTCTGCAGCGGAAGAATAATAAAGTTCTTGCTAGATTCCTGACTTTAGGTCTTTTTATAATGAAATGTAGTACAAGTGTCTTTTTTGTCCTTCTTTTGGAACAGGAGGCAAGAGGACACTTCTGACTGGTAGATCTGCTCCAGGTCAAGTCTTTCACAAACAGGACAACCAATGCTAGCAAGATCAACAGTACTTCTGATTTTCTTGTGTGAAAGTGGATGCATTAACACTTTCTGTCTCTGATTGACAGGCTCAAACCTTTGCTGTTGCCACTCATGATAAGCTCTGATACCCGTCAATGCATCAGCTTTAGCACTTGGGCTCTGCCTGCAACAGCACAAAGCTATTCTATTCACCATCATTTGGATCCTGAGCACTTTTTCTCTTAGTGATATGGACTGCAGTGCAAGCTTCAGTTTTATTTTCTCCCAGGACAGCATTTTTCTGTGGAGACATACAATCCTCCTGCAGAACCATGGAGGAAACCTGGAAACCAGCTGTAGCATCTTCTGCAGTGACAACCTTAGTGCTGACAATAGGTGCCATTATTACGCATTGAGCTGATCCCACAGAGTGACCCTGGGGGAGGTAAGTGCAGTGATTTAATCACAGTCATGATGTTACTATCATCACTTGCCCTATTTCTGCTGTCTGTCCACTCTACTACAATGTCTTAAGACTCTCAAAATTCCATCATAAGCAAGTTCATAATCTGTCGTGTCCAAATTAGTGGCAGCTGTGTAACTTGTGTAACAAGTTATTTTATTGTTAGTAGTGGCTAACACTTTGCCACCTTTGTTCCAAGCAATGTCTTCACATCAGGTCCCAGGACAAAACCTTCCTGCAGCACCTCAGGGTACCCAACACACACATCCCTGGCCGTTCCTTACAGGCTGCATCCTGCCAAGCATGAACATTCACAGTCATGATTCAGGCCTCAACACTGTGTGAGAATCTCTTGAAAAACATCAGTAATTCTTGGTAATTTTATTCTTGAGGATCTTTTGGGGAGTTACAGCTTGCAACTGGTTTTATAGAAATGTAGGAAGCATTGTTCCTATGTTCCTGTGAATCAGGTTGTCCCATCCTCACAGGAGCCCAGGAGTCCCACTGTTTTAATTGCAGCCTGCTTTGTACCCAGGCTGAAGGGAACAGAGAAGAGCAGAAATCTCCTGCAGCACTTTTTGCTCTGACTGGCTCTGATGATGAAGGGAAGTGAGATGGTATAGTTAATCTTTACCAGAAAAAGCTAGAGAGAGGACCCTGAGCTATCTAGCTGCCAGCTAAAGCTGCCTTGGCAACAGTTTAATGGGCAGTGGCCTGTACTTGAATGACTTCAAGAGGAGATGTAATCAACCATTCACTATCTTTCTTCTTTCCATTAAGTTCAAAGTACTATATAATCACTTCAATTTTCTTTCAGCGGTGATAAGGCTCAAGCATAAACCACAAAGCCTGTACTCTCAGTCAGCCTCCATTTTTTATCCTGGATTTATCATCAGCCATCATCAGGTTCTGTCTTTCTGCCTGACCCCTTATGGAAACTGGCCTCCAAGGAGGGTCAAGTATTCACTTTCATACTCCTCTGTGCTGAAATGCTTTTGCTGGCAAGATTAGATAAAGCAATTTCTTTTCATTTCAGGCCATCCCAAGTAGATGCTTTATAAAAAATCTACTTTAAAGCAATTCTTTTTCTCATTTGCTGTAAGTTTATAGAGTGAGAGGGTCAGGCTATTTTTATAGTCACAGTGCCAGGAACAAAGTCCAATAATTTACTCTCCTTGTATAAAAAAAAGTTATTTTTATCTTAAAAAGGCATTTAGAGGGTATTGTCAAAGACTCCTTTCCCAGTCACTACCTGGTCAGAATCTTCAATATGAGTCAGACACAAATCCAGTAAAAGCATTTAGGGTTGTAGTTTAATTAAGTACAAATTAAGTAAAATTTGCATTATTTCTGCATCTTACATTGATCAGCCATTGACAAAACATAGAAGCAATGCTGGCAACAAAGGCTGGGATTTTTCCTTCCCTGAGTCCTCAGCATGCGGCCCTTCTTTTGCTTACCAGGAGAAGCTCAGTTTTCCTTGCAGCTGCACCAGGCACAGGGGAGAGGAAAATGTCGCTGGCTTTCCTATAGCCTAGAGTGAGAACACCAGCTGGGACAGTCTCCTGAGGTGTGGAAAATGAAGGTTCATATCTCTACGAAGAAAGTATTAAACATCTCCCTTCCAAGAATATTCTTGCCACTTGGCTTTCAGTGAGCTTGTCATTTAAAGATGGGATCACATTTTGGGATAGTTTCTACAATGTGCCTGAAAGCCTGGGGCACCACCACCTTTCAGGGACCTGTGCACATGGTGATGCTCTGTTTGCCCAGCCGCTGCTCAGCCTCCCCAGGCTGTGACTGGTGGACCTCCCAGCTGCTGCCCCAGACCTGTGCAGAGTTGCCCCTGCCCTTCAGACCCAGGTGTGTGTTTGAGGCCATGTAGGCAAATTTTGGGGCTTGTCCTGCACATGCAAGCAGACAAACAATCACCCACTGAGGTACACAGCCCATCATCAGCTTGGCAGCGATACCGCATCACTTTGCATGGTGCTGCTGTTCTGCCTTACTTTGCTGCAGATCACAGAAGGGATTTCCTCATTTCTGCATCTCAAATACAACGCCCTTGATGCCCAAATGTGGTCTAATTGCCACTTTACCTTCCTCTCTGAACTGTAGCTGATGTGAAGACAGGTTCTGACATATACAGTGCACTGCTGCTTTGGCCACACCATGCCTTGTTGGCTGGGGGAAATTCCTGAATCCCAAGGCCAGGCCCCCACCTTTGCTGTAGGGGGCACTGCGAAGAAGCTGCCCTGAGCAGCATGGGGCATGTATTGACTGGGGAATGGAACAGCAGGGTGAAACCCTCTGCTCTGAAACTCACTGTCAAATGCCGAGACACAGTCATAGCTCTGGAATGAAATCAGTCATGCGGTAAGTATCACCAGCATCCTTGCACACCTGCTCACATGTGTCCGCATACACACACACGTGCATTTCCTTCTGTACACATGGAGGTATGATCCAGTACACGGATGGTGAACCCCACTGGCCAAATTACACCCCCAAAATTAAATACAGTGTGTATCTTTATATGAGTGTCTTGATAATATAGAGAATGAAGGATCGTATCTCTGTGTAACAGCATGACAAGACATACAACAAGGACACAGAGCCCTTGCAACCTGCTTTGAAGCAGTGAAATTTAATATTACAGATACTGCTGGTAACTCCACCCATTGTTAAGATTACCAGACACTTTACACTGTAACACCCTCTTTTCAATTCCATGTGCACCAAACATTGACTGCCTGGACTAACATTTATGTATGCCAGATGTTTGCATCAGGTTTCTGCAGTAATGGTTTCTGCAGTCGTACAAATTGCAGAAAGCTGTAGTTGGGGCACTTAAAATTACATGACTAGGAGTGCTCATTTCAGCTGGGGTAGAGTTAATTTTCTTCACAGTTGCTGGAGCAGGACTATGTTTTGGATTTGTGCTGAAGTCAGGATTGATAATACAGAGATGTTTTTGCTGTTGCTGAACAGGGCTTACACAGAGCCAAGGCCTGTTCTGCTTTTGGTGCTGCCACACTGGGGAGGGGACCGGGGGTGCTTAGGTGTTGCGGTGTGTTATTTTCGCTGTTTTCCTCGGGTTTAATGTTATCCTAAGTT
>WEIT01008219.1:0-47312 GCA_013389985.1 Dryoscopus gambensis | reverse complement strand
CTTCATGCCAGATATCAGCCTTTGCATTTCCATCATAACAGTTCTTGCTTTTCCATGTCAATAAGTGCCAGCAGTGGCAAGAGAGAAAATGTTACCCTTTCAGGACCTCTTTTTCCAACACCTTTCCCCAATCCAAACTGGTCAGTCACCATTTTAGGAACCATATTATGTTGTGCATCCAGTAATCAAATATGAAAACCAGTGAATATTTGTAGACATATTTCTTGCTTTTTTGTTTTCCCTTAAGCATGATACATGTGGTGAAAAGAAATAAATTACTTCAGACTGTCCCTAAGAAAACTAATGAGAGTTATATTAAAGGTAAGGACTCACGTCCTGGTCCCTTATGATTATTCAAAATTGTGCGGAGAACTCTAAAAGACTTTCTCCCCTAACTGTGTCTATCTCAAATCTTTCAAGAAGGGATTACCATTTTCTCAATCTATACATGTCCTTTGGGAGCTCCTCTTGTTTGGAAAGCAGTGCTGTGAATTCAATCCCAGCTCCAAAGTAGCACAGAGAGGGACACTTCCTCAGGCTGAAACAAATCTGGCCTGGTCTGAGGGGCTGGAAACTGGCTTGTAAAACCCGGACCTCAAAGACCCAGCTCAAAGCTGATCACTCCCTTTCAGGCAATGGCAAAAACTCGGTCCCCATGGAAATAAGTGGCAACATTTCTGCTGACAATCTGTTTTAGCCCAGAAGAATCATAACTGGCCCTTCATTTTCTAGGCCATCAATCAAATACAAACACTGAGCCATGTTGCCATGTTGTCACAAGAGGGGGAAAACGGATAAATGAATTTTAAAAGTGTTCACCCATATAGAAAGAAAACGCCAAGGTGCGTGCTTGCTGTAAGCAGATGGGTCAGAAAATGTTCAAACCCTTCCGATAATCCCAGAATTTTGACTCAGCTTCTCTGTGTGGAAAATCTTTGTATGAACTGAGGGGAGTTGATTCCTGGAGGAAACAGGCCTCTAAAATATCAAGGATCCTTTCTAAGGGTCTCCTCCATCTCAGGAGTGCCAGGAATATCATATATCAGCACAGCAAGAGTAGCAGAAGAGATGCCCGGAAGGTCTCAAGGTCATCAAGGACTGTTAGTACTTTCCAGGATTTTTTAGTCTCTAAAGAGGCCTGGTGATGGTGGCAAGCTGGTGCTAGTCTTCTTTCCTTCCATGGCACTTGTTTGTAGGAGTGTGCCAAGCTCTGCTTTAGGAAATCGAAATGATCAGGTGGTCTCAGCCCCAAGCAGAACCACAGCTTCACATCCTGGTGAGGGTCAAGGACCACGAGCTTATTCAGTTTATCCCTGAACACGTGCAGATTTACAGCCCTTGATCTGAGCCTGCCCTACTGCTTTTCAGCAGAGCTGGAAGAGCCAAGGACCCATCTATTCTCCATGAAGACAGGATTTTTAAGCTGCTGTTCACTTCCCTGTGGCAAGGCTGCTGCAACACGCCTGGCACACCCTCCCCTGGACATTCAGTATGCAGGCACAGCTGAGAGTCTTCAAGGCACAGAAACGTCCAGGTGGCAAATCTGCAGAGGAAGATGTGGGAATGGGACCCAAACAGGGCAGTAATTGCCTGCAGCGGCACATTTTAGAGCTTGGGGTTGTGTAGGAGGGGATATGTGGGCTTATTTTGCACCAAGGAACAGATATACTGCTGAAAGGGCACACTCCCATCCCTGACTCCCGCTTTTCTAGGTGGAGGCATGCTGTAATTCTCAAATCAAGCAATTAATCACATTCCCTAAACATTGTCGACAGAGGCTTGTTTCTCATTAAACCACCTGAAAGCGGATCTCCTCATGGTCTCCAGAGGAAAGCAAAGAAGAAAGGTTTTTGTTTCCAGAGAGAGTTCAAAGGCAACAAAAGTAAAAACTGCTGAAACAGAAATAATTATCATTACTTTTTTTTTTTCTGCAGCCTGAGATAAATTCACCAAGTGATATCCTATGGAAGGAAAGCACTACAGCAGAGACACTAGTCTACTCTTTCATGTCTCCCACATGAGGTGACAGGAGGGAGCTTGAGAAGTGCCAAATTATTGGGACAAATACCTCACTCTGAGCTCCAGAGATGTAGATGGGCATGAACTCATGGAGGTCAAATATAGAGTTACAGGTTTACACCAGCATAAATCAAGACTGGTCCCACATCTGCTTAGTGAAATATGATCAGACAAGCAAACTCAGATGTGGGGAGGGAAAGAGAGGGGGATGGAGACAGCCAGAGAGAGAGAGAGAGAAAGTAATACACCTGAATTTTCATACCCCCTCCTGTCAGCAGGTCCAGATGACCAGTACAGTGCTGATCTGAATCAGCAGAAGGGAGAACGATTACAGTAGAAAGCATCAGCTTTCTTATGCAAATAGCAGGTTAAAATCCTTGCAGCTAGTCGAAGTACAGGAGGTTTACTGTTGGCCGCAGTTTTTTCTGGGTTTGTTTTTTTTGTTGTTGTTTTTTTGGGGTTTTTTTTGTTTGTGTTGTTTTTTTTTTTTTTTAAATTTATTTGTTTTTTTGGGGTTTTTTTTGTTTGTGTTGTTTTTTTTTTTTTTTTAAATCTGTTTGTTTATGTGTATTCCCTCTCTATTGGTAAAATGCACCTGTTTGTGTGAAAGGACACAGCTGCAGGACTTTGAATTCATTGTTTCCCAGAGTGGATCTTATCTCTGTGCTTCCTGAGAAATTGCTAGTCTGGCATGCTAAAGAGCTAGGCTGTGATCAAGCATATAGGAGAGTCTTGGGAAATCCATGTAGAAGATTTCCTGTCTGTTAGCCCTTCGATGGCCTCAAGAACTTCATTACAACTTTCCCAGGCCCTTGCTTTTGCAGCATTCAGTGTCTCCCAGTGGGTCTGTGCTAGGAAGTATTGGCTGCATTGCTCTGTGATGAATATGACCAGACCTCTGCGATCAGTCATGGGTGCTGCTGAAAACCTTGTCACTACTTGCTTTAGTACATCAGTTCTTCCTCAACTCTCAAACACAAAGTGGAAATAAGTTTTCCCTGCTCCTGCACTTGCATACAGTTTGGTTTTGCAGGGAGACATCCAGGTAACTGTGCAACCCAAGGGTGGATTAATCATACACTCTATTTCCCACAGACAGACAGCCCTGGTGAGAGAAGGGTCACACAAGGAATGGCCAGGATGTGTCAGGAATGAGGCAGACCCCACCCTTCCTGACTGTCTACAGCCACAGAAAGACAGGAAGGATGATGTCCCGTATTTCCCTCGAGCACATGAATGGACAGTTGAATGATACACCACCACTTGGGCTTCAAGGGGAGAGGCATGCAGTTATGTTGGCCAGTCACCCAAGAATCTTTAAAGTTTGTAACTGCTTTTGTTTTCCAAGTAATTTTTCCTGGCTGCCAAAAGGGAAAGTCACCCAGATACTGATACTAGAATATCAAAAGAAGTGGTGACATTTAAGAAACTGAACAAATGGGTACATCATCCTCAGATGTGGCAGATGCCAGACATACCCCCATTAGCCTTTACTCTTTCCTTTAGCAAGGTTGAAAAAACCCTAACTTTCATGATTAATGAGAAAAAACATATTGAAAATGCCAAATAATACATCATCTCAGGTCAGTACAGCCCTGACATCCTACTCTTCACACCAAAGAATAGTAGAGGTGATTTGATTTTCAAAAAACAGTTACTAATTGCTCACTGTCTGTCAAACAGGTCTTCATCTCCTCTTTGCTATGATTTGCTAGTCTGTTGCATCCATTCCTAAAGCCTATCCTTAAGCCATCAGCTAAGAACAGTGCAGCACCCAAATGCTGGAGTGTTTGGTCTCATGCCCTGAGCCTCAGCAGCATCTCCTAATGCTAGGTGCTAAAGCCCAGTGTAGAAGGCGCACACTGTGGCAGGAGGAGTCTGAAAATTTTCTCCCAGAAGTCTGCTTAATGCTCAGTGTGCAGGATCAGACATTCCTTTTGCTGGTGCTAGATCCAGCTGTCAAGATTTGTCTTTCTGAACTGGCCCTAGCAGAAGTGGTCAAATTCTTTAACCTCCTTGAGAAACTAATTCCTCAAACACTGCCCAGCTGGTCATTAAATAACATGACTTCATCCCCTTCTGGCAGCTCCATATGGGAGCTAGGGATGTGGCTCCTGGGAGGCAGAAACTCACCCCTGAGCTGCGGCTGCAGCCAGCAGTCCCGGGCAGCCCCATCGAGGTCAGTGAAGAAGAACCAATTGCCCCTGCTGTCTTTGTCACCCCTATGGGTGACATGTGTGGTCTGGCAATGGCTTTTGCACCACTAGTGCTTCTGTCCTTGGTAAATAAAGGGACCACTGTGTATCTGGCTGACACTTCCCCAAAGGCTCACAAGGATATTTGTCCCGGGGCCATTACAGCCAATGTGACCCTAGCCCTTTGTTTCAATAGATTTCTTTAAAAGCTTAAAGAAAACCCTACATAACCTCAAACCACACATTGGTGCAAATGAAAGAAATTGAAATTCAACACTCTGTTTTGAAAATAATTAGTAGGATTTAAATGATAATAAAGAGACACAAATTGCTTTGAATATATACCATAGCTGGTGTGCAAAAATACCTGTTAAGATTGCAGGTTTTCAGCAACAAATTCTGTGTTAGCTAAGATTTTATTCTGTGAAAAAATGTGGACTGATGTTTATCATATTACAGATCCTTGGTTACCTCAGATATTATTTCTAGATAGCATGTGAAGCCAAGGCTTGTGTTCTTCAGTCCAAAAAGGATATCTTAAGAGAAAATATTCTAGCCCATCTCCTGAATCTACTGCCCTCAGAAGATTAGCAAAATTGAAGGTGAAACAAAACAAATCATCCAGAGAAGCAAATCTCCATTTTGGCATTATACTTATGGTAATGCAGTTACACATTGTCCCCTGCAGAGACCAGTGAGTGCATAATAAAATCCAGGGTAAAGAATGGTGATCACTAAAATTGCATTGATAGAAAATAATTCCATGTAATTGCAGAGTCAGAATCAGAACTAAGGAGGTGGTAAAACCCCAAAATGGAACCTTAAGGCTGTAATGGAGCAATACAGACAGTAAAGCTTTGACATGATGGTACATGTAATGGGACAGATTAAATTTAATAGGAATTCCCACAAGATCAGAGAGTAATCTTAGTGGAAGAAGTTGTGTAGAAGCGCTTGATCCAATCTCCTTCTCAAAGTATGGCTAACTCCAGGTTAAGTCCTGCTACCCAGGATCTTGGCTACAGACATTTTGAAAATATCTAGGGATAGAGATGTCACAGCCTCTCTTTACAAGCTGTTTCAGCATTTGTTCTCCACCTTGGTAAAGTTTTTCTTTTAAATGCAGTAGGAGTTCCCCTTGCTGCAGTTCCCGCCTGCTGCCTCCTGTCTTCCACTGGGCAACTCTGAGAGAAGTCTAGCTCTGCCTTCTCTATATTTCCCACTAGACAGGCAAAGACAGCAGTAAGATCCCAGCTCAGTTCTGCTGTCTATGGACCAAGCCATTGAGGTTACCTTTGACTCTTCTTGTACGGCGCCCGCTGCGTCCTTCTGTGGACCCCTGAACTCCAGTTTCCAGTAACTATCTTGTGCTGGGTCCCCTAGCTGGACATAGTATCTTAAGATAGCATCACATGTACCAAATGGAGAAAAATAATTGCTTGCCTTGACCTACTGGGTGCTCCACTGGGCCCACCACTCCTTTTCTGGGTCTCCAGGTCCCTTCGGTCTGGATCTCTCAGATTTCTGCTGCTGTTCAACATTATTCCAGCACAGACACAAGACTTTGAATTTTTCGTTATTGGCAAATACCCTGTCCATTTTGATTTTAGGAGTAACCAGAGAAGTCATGTCAAAAGCCTTGATAAATAAGTCAAGTCATAAATTCAGTAGTAAGTGCCAGGGAAAGAAATTAAGGCATAAATACAGAATATTAATGCCTGCCCCTGCCCTAGTTTTAGCACCAAACAACTCCTGAGACATCCCTGGGCATTTTTACATATAAGATACAAAACGCTTTTCCAGTATCCAAGCTCTATTTCAGCCAGTTAGTTTGGGTACCACAAAGACTGCAGGTACAGCTGTACGACACTCACTATAGGCCATTCTCTCTGCCAAGGCACTTATGGCTCTTGAGGCTGTCACAGCTACATTTTGTCTGATTTCCCAGCTATCTGATATATACCTAGCTGAGGCTTCTAATCCTTTTAAAGGTGTCGGTTGATGTAGCTATATACCAAGAACCTTCAGATACAGATAATTTCAAGAGTTATCATTCAGTTATTGTTTCATTAAGGAAGACAGACAAATAAGGACCTCAGGGAAAATAAAGACTAATTTGAAGACCAGGAAGGAAGAGCAGTATGTGAGGGTGATCTAATAATGAACTCTAGGAAGGCTTTCCTGCAAATACTGTAAAAATATTAACAGCATCCCATTGTGTATTACTAATGAGAGGGAAAAATAGTTCTTTACAGAAAAGATGGCAAGTATCTGTAAGATCAGCCAACAACATACAAAACCCCAGAGGCAAGGAGCAGGGGCCAGGGCATAAGTTTACTTGGACATTTATGTAAAACTGAGAAAACATCTGAATTGTCATTGAAATCAAGTAGGTGGTAACTAAATACATGTGTTCAGAAACTATTCATGTAAGGAAAGCCTGAAGTAGGAAAGTATACTCTGGTTGAAACTGTTCTATGTGTCTAAAGACCTACATGTACTTACAGAGATGGTACAGATTTCATTTGCTTCAAGGTTCAGAGCTGGGGCAGAGACAAGTGAAAATTTACTTAAATTCACTTGGATTTCATCAAAATCTGGGGACATTCTTCTGAGAAGGTTCATTTATCTTCTTACTTTCCTAGCAACATGGTAACTGAATTAGTACCTCCAGTCTATTCCAGTCCTTTCTCTTTAAAATGATAATTTAAGCATGTTCATTTGATCAAAACCATCCAGCCATTTCTGTGGATTTTTCAAATTTCTCTCAAACATTTATTTTTTCACATTGTGGATTAGACTCTACTTTTCTTTCTGGGGGAAAAAAAATAGTTTTCTAAATCAGAGCAAGAACAAGTCTCTCATTAGTAAAAAGAAAAACAGAAATAAATCCAGACTCATTCAAAAAGCAGGCTGCAGTCTTTTCTAATTACTTCCATAACCCTAAGGAAGCCGCATTTCCCAAAAGAGCATATGAGATAATTCTTAAACATTAAGAAATGAGAGGAAAATGCAGCAGATTTAGCAGGCAAATTGGAGAGAGAGAGAGGATTGAGCACCTGGGAAAGAGACACACTTCAGCATTCATTAGACTGACTGTTTTTTCTCACAATCTGGAGAAAAACATCCATCACTTTTCATTCCACAGTCACACAGGCAACTCAGAGAGTTTTACACTACAAATAACTCTCTTTTTTAAAAAGTACTTCAAGTCCCTGATTGCTATATAAGCAGCAGGCTCAGGTATGAAATTTTGCCAAGAGTGCCTAGAAAATGACTTTTTAAAATAGGAGCCAGGATGAGAACTGTGCTACAGAAATATTTCATTTAATAGCACTCAGCAAGTTAATATCCTTGCTTTTGCCCCCTACCTATTTAGATGAAAATGCCTAATTTTGTCTTACTACTAGGAATCACAGGAACCAATCTTCTAACCATGAAAGGCTGGAAAATTGTTCTCCTAAAACATGGAGCTCTTGGGCTTCTGCAGAATTTCACTTGGAAGCACTCTGATGACTTTTCTTCTACTGTACAAAACGTATGCAGGTTTGAAAGGCTGATTTCAATTGAATACTCATAGAAAACACTGTGAGCGATTTTTGCATTTCTTTTTCTAGCAGCTGTGATTCCAGTGCCACTAGGTAGTCACGAAACAACTGTGGCTCCTCTGAGGTAATGTATTCCCACTTCTAAAAGCTCAAAAGAAAAAGTTTGTATAATACTTCATGGGATAGGTTATGAATCTTTTCCTCTCTCTTGTTTTTGAATAAGGCTTTGAAAAACAGGGACTCTCCACATCCCCATGCAAAGGGGTAGAGAGAACAGGAGTGGCAGTGGAACAGCAGATGCCCACCACCACATTCACCTCCCTCTTTGGAGAGTGTTGCTCCTATGTGTGGCCCCTTATACCCAAAAAACTTTCCCTATGAAGCTCAGGGCATGTGCTGAAGCACTCGTAGAGAACTGGGCACTACTCCGTCACCATCAGGCAGAGCAGAAAAGATTTAACTGTCTTAAAGATTTCAAGCCTTGCTATAACAACAGCAAATGCTTATTGAGCACAGGGAAAGTGATTTGAAATTTTATTTCACTGCTTCCTTTGAGCTCACCAGCACCCAACAGACTTCAGTAAACCAGACAGGAGGCCTAACTTTACATACATACTCATAGAATAAGCTATTCCCTCTCTCTTCGCTTGCATAAAATTGTGTATGCATACAAATACCCCTCAAAGCTATGATATGTTTTAGCTTTATAAGATAACATTGAAAGATACACTTTAATCTTAATCAGTTTCAGAGATGGAGAGGCTCTTTTGGATTCCTAAATCTTGTAGTAATGAGGAAAGTTTGTATCATTGATTCTGGCATTCTCTTACTAAACAGTGACACAGCTAGATGCTGACTTTGATTACCTCTTTTTTCCTTCCTTTTTTAATCCATATTTTTAGCGTGTGTAGAGACATTGCTTTTCACATACCAATAATTCATTTTACCTGAAAAGCTGTCACACACAAATTAAGGTGTGTATCTCTCTCTTCCCTTGTTTCTCATCCTGCGCACATGCATATTAATTACAAGCAGAAAGCACAAATGACACTACATACTCCAGAGCATCTGTTCAGGCCTTAATTAATCCAGCCTTCTCGCAGTCCCCATGGCAACAATGCTCAACAGACTACCCTGATTTGGAATATTCAAAGAGCATTTTACATTATATATTTTATTCAAGTTATGGGTGCAGAACTACTCCTGTGTTAGCAAAGTAGTGCCAATGCCAATGTGAACAGAATGAGTCCTTGCTCTACTTGACCCCTCCTCATACATTACCTCATTAAAATGTATAATAGCATTCGAGCTAAGTCACATTAAAGCAGACACACTCTTTTTCAAAGCCTAGAAAGAAGCCCATTACCACTTTTTTAGGTTTAAAAAAAAAATCAGGCTTCATAAAATGAATAGGAATATTTTGCAGTGCTGCACCTGCAACTCATATCATAAAGGTGATTATGAAAATATTAGGAGCAAAAAAGAATTTCCTTGGTGTATTTCTTATCTCACTAGTCCTCTTATCTTGTCGGCTTAGGCTCCAAACACATGTTTCGGCAAGGTGTGATCACCATCATTTAGATGTTAATATGGGCTGGAGAGGTTGTTTCAGCTAAAGGAAGAGCTGCTTATTTCAGTTACTCTGTGGGCAAGGGGCCGCCATTCTCTATTTTCTTTTGTACCTAGCTACACTGAAGGAGGCCCTGGATTGGATTTCTCCACCATGACAGTGCCAGGACTCCCTCCCAGGAATTAAAATCTTGTCTCAGCCCTGCCCAGGGAAGGCAGTCCTGATGGCCAAAGGTCAGTTGCAAACCACTGCCCGCAAGCCAGCTTTTCCCATAGCCAGCACAGCACTGGCAGGTAAATCCTCTTAGGCCAGCCCCAAAGCAAGAAGCACTGCTATCTCAGCTGTTCTCCACTTCACACTAGCCCTTTCCTCAGGGACAGCTGTGGGAAGGGGCCAGCATAGGACCCCTCTGCTTCTAGGCCAGGCTCCCTTGGTGAGGCTAGAGCAGAGCATTAAAAAAAAGCCTAAAAAAAACACTAAAAAAAGCTCAGTGAAAATGAAAACCAACACCACCAACCAACCAAACAGCAAAAACCTCCAAAAAAACCCCCATGACAATTGACTCAAGTAGGGATTTTGATAAAACTGTGGGTGGGAAGGAGGCAGGAGCAAGCAACTTTAGGCTGTGACTGTGCACCAGTGACAAATGGGTGGAGAGAATGTAGGCTTGGAACACCTCTGGGTGTTTTCATCTCTTTACACTGCTGTATGTTTCCTCTGGGTATTAAATTACAACTTTAAACACTGACAGCATACAGAGCTAAAAAGAATTATTTTGCTATTGTATGCAGACAACTATGTTGGTCTGAAAGTATGCACAAATTAAATGTTAATCTGAGTCCAGGCATAATTTAATTATTGCTTCCTTTTGAAGTAAGAGGAACAATATTTACTGAGTAAATTATGGACGTCTAAAGGTAAAGCTTGCTTTGAAGATTAAACAACACACATGTTGTTAATTATTATAACCATACTTGACCCTTGTTACTTTGCAAAAATTTGAACACATTTTGAATTTTCACAGAGATGTTGCATTTTAGAAGGCAGTACTTCATATTCTTGTCAATTGCCTTTTATTACATGGCAACATAAAAGAGAGCCCCAAATATACGAGAGGCTGCTTGTGTGATACATGTAGTTCATAGTTTCTCTGCAATACAGAGTAAAATCCCTCTTTTAGCATAGAGGGATGGGCAAGCCATCCTTACCAGCATGGGGTACGTCTGTGGGCTCCTCATGCCCTAACATCTCTGCCCCTGGGGAGACAAACGTTGCCACATGCCTGCTGCAAAGGGCCCAGAGCATCCTGATTTTGTGCTGAGGAGGCAGTCATGACACAGCAGCAAACAGAGGCAAGACTCTCTCCAGGAGATTAGACAATGTAATCTCATTCTCCTTCTCTGCCAACTGTGGCATGAAATATGTCCTACTACCTGTCCATAAAATTTTATATCCCAGTCCATCTTATTCAGCTTTACTTTCATCACTAGAGCCACCCAGTAGTTTAATTATACACTAAACCCACATTAAGAAAATCCCTAATCAAATAATGATTGTTATAATAATGTAACTTCACAGAATACTTATACAGGTGTTTTTGTCAGTGACTCCCTGAATGCTGTACAAAAGAAGTGGTTTCCGCTATTGCTTGTGCTGCTTATTTCCACAATCTCTTATTTTCGAGCCCCTTTCACTTTGTCTGACAGCTCATAATCTAACTTTGTGTGGAAGTGAAGCATTTTGTTGGAGTCTGTCAAGCTTGGATCCAGGTCTGCATTTTCCAAATATCTGACATCTCTTTTATGTTCAGGACCATCTCTGTAATTCCCCCAGAACTGCCGATGGAAGTGGCAGAAATAATAGATTGGAAACATCTCACCAATGTTTAGGGAAATTTTTCTCCTTATCAGAAGGCAATTGTGAAATTTAGTGGTGAGCATAGCTGATTTTCATTTAATTGAAATTATAGATGGAAGGACTGCATTCTGGCAAATTTCAATTGTCCAGGTGTTCTTAACTTCAAATTTCCCAGAAGGAAGAATATTTTGAGTTTGGTGTCTGCAAACCATGCTGTTACACACGATCAGTGTACTTGAGAAGTACGATAGAGTCCCTGCCAGCTCATGAGGTTTTTAGTTCATGAGACTCCAACATAGGCCTGCTTGTGGGACAAGCAGAAGTAACCAATCATTTACCAATAAACTAAACTTCTTCCCCGCCTATTAGTCATTCCATATCTTGTCCTTGAAGGTTGTTATCCTGATCCCTTTGAAGAATTATGCTGTAAATTAAATGAGAACAGCTGGAGTCAGAAATTGAACTTCCGCTGTGCAAATTGTGATTTCCAGTAAAACAGCTGATGCACCCTACCTTCTGTCAATAATTACTTCGTGTGAAATATCCTTCAGTGCTCAGCATTTATTTTATTTGCCAAGAGAGGTTTTCCAAGGCTGCAAGCCATATCTCTCACAGCCTGCACACAACCATTCAGCTTCAAGACAGGCAGTGAAGGGATGAGAGCCAGACAGGGGAGTGACCTGAACAATGCACAGGTTGCCCTAGGGCCCCACCACTCTGCTGTGTGGCAAAGCAGGGTTGAACATGCAGCCAGCTGCCAGCATGACCTGTGGCATCAGCTTCAGTGACACCAAATGGCTTGGTCCTCCCACAGCCAGGTTTTCCAGATTACCAAGCTGCCAGCACCTTTGAACCAATATCCATGTACAAGGTCCGGAGCTGGAACTCTTCCCTCAGCACCCATCGTTCCACTTAGGGGCCATCCAGAGGAATATGCCTTGTAGCTTACCTGAAACATTAACAGGCATCTGTAGTTTCTGAGGCAATCGTCCACTCACAGTCCATAGATCAGCCAAAAGCACGCTTTGCCTCCTATACCCTTGAGTTTTCACTTCACGGTAACAAGTTCTGCATGGCCAGACACAGAAAAACACCAACCACACCCTCTAGTCTGGAGCTGTAGATGTTTACTGAGAACTTTAAGGAAAATTATTGTGATAAATCTTCCTACACAAAGCCTTGGCAGCAATTGGAAGGTAGTCTGATGTGTTTAAGACATCTTCTACAGCATTCAACAGCAGCAATAGGATTTCCTACAGGCTCATGACTTATAACCCAGACATCTTGCACGTCTGTAGCCTAAATATCAAATGAAAGTCATCTGAGGCAAGGACACCATTTCCATGGTAGGATAGCATTTTCAAACCATCTGGAAGAAGGAAGGGAATCTTACTTACAGATGCAGCTCTGTGCCAGTGTCGGCGTTTTGGCGCAAATGGGATGGGGAACTGGGCAGATGTTCCTTGAGCTTATTTATTATTTTATTCAGGTATCAGACTCATATACAGAGTAGAGACACAGGAGATGGTACAAAGCTCACGTCGCCACAGGCAGCCAAGGATTTCCTTGTTACAGAGCAGTCTTAAAGGCTTTTTAGCCAATAGCATGTTTCTAAAGTTTACAGACAACTGTTCTAATCAATCTTTAAAAGTACATGTACATCTACTTCAAACAATGCCTGCTTGTTAAGGCCTTATATAATAAAGCACAGTATTCCATTATTAAGCTTGAACTTACCTATCTTGCTAAGCATATTTTCTGCAGCTTCAAGACCTATCTCAGCCAAACCTAGAAATGCTAACCATTGTTTTAACATCCTTGCTTACTATACAATTGTATCTTCTTCTATCTTCAAGCTTTTACAGCACAGCTGAACCTAAATTCTTGTGCTTCATTTTCTGAAACTTGCTTTTTTCCCACACCTTAAGGGCCTTTTCACCTTTTGTGTTTCCCACATGCCAGGTTTTTCTGTTCATAGGACGTGTAAGGAGCACTTCCAGATCTCAAAGTAAATCATTAATTTGATGTATGCTTCAAAGGAAGTCACACCTTAGCTTTGTACCCTCCAAGTCCTTCCTTTACCTGCAGCATTGTCACTGTCTGGCCTGGACTCAGATACAAGCTGTTTTGATACTATGCAAGTATCAGGCACTTGGAGGTAACTTTATGAAGTCTGTGCCACCTTGTCAGTTTACCTAGTGGCCAGACATGGGTTTAAAATCAGACCAAATCTGGTCATGTGGGACTTTTTGAAGGAAAGCAACATCAGCAGAGAGGCAATTTCAGTCTTAATGTTTTCCTCTTCACTGACAATTTCAGTATATCACTCTGAAAACTTGCTCCTTAATTAAAAGCTGGAAAGAAACGCCAGGGGATAGGGATAGTTACCCTCCACTGACTGAAAGAAGGAGATGCTCAGTCAGCGCTATTGAAGTTATTTTTGTCCACTTGGCTGCTCTGTATCTGGAATTGACCTATAATGGCTTGCTTTAGCATTCATTCAGCAATGCTAGGACAACGGCGCACGTAGGAAATGGGAAAGGTTTTCATTTCAGATGAGACATTACTTACTTTAACTAGGAGCAACACCAATTTTTCACGTTTCTTGCACTACTCAACAGGAGCACGAGTGGGCTCAGGGTTGGCCTGAGCATCTTCAATGAGCTGGACACAGGGAATGAAGACATCCTGTTTGTTCACTTGCATGGGAAGGCCAGGGCTCACACTGATCTTCACAAGCTGTCTTCAGTCCATGAAATTGTTTATCCATGTCAGTCTTTGTTTTTAGCATGGGTAACCCGTGTGAGTAGAAGGTTCATGCCTCAGCATAGCTATTGTAGTATGGGTTGGCAGTTTTACAGAAATCTGATATTTTCCTTGTGTCTGTTAAGCCTCCACAGGAGAAATTCTTTATTTGAACTTACATGCTTCACTGTCCCTTTTGTAAATATCTGGTTCTTGTTCTCTCTGGCACTGGAATTAAAATACGTGGCATCTAACCTGTTCTCAATTATCAGTCAGTCAATAAGTAGTGTGATCATTAGACTTTTTTTCTCTGAATAAAAAAGCTTGTTCCATGAAGGACCTTAGAAATATCTAATTAGAGTGGACACTCCTCCTGCCTTCTCTACACCCAGAGCACCTTTTTTATGTTTCTTTTCTCTTCTCCTGGTCTCTACCCAGGATATTTCAAGACTCAAACTCAGAATTTGGTGGGTGCTACAGACCTCCCTGCGGCAGAACCTTTCCAAGTAAGAGGTGGCAACATCCTGATCTGGGCCTGAGACTGAGTGAGGAGAAGAGGAAGAAACTTCAGCACAGATGATCCACGGAGTAAGAAACATGGCTCTCTGTGAATTTGGGAGCCAACTACTGACATGAACGGAGCTGCTTCCCACACTGCTCTGCATGTCAGGGAAAAACATTGACATTCCCAGGTGAGATACCTGGATCATTTCACCTTCACAGCCCACAAAACCCTTGCAAGTTTTTCCAATCTGTGTAGCCTTTGAACTTCTGATGGAAGAAGCCTAGTAGATTATTGTCTGATGCACTTTTTCAGAGCAAAGGGCTGGATTGATGACAACACTTTAGAATAATGCCAGCAAGGTTGTCCTTTGAGGGTTTTCCTTTATATTGAAGAAATGAAACACTTTTTGACATCAGCCTGCCGAAGGGAGCCTGTATGAAAAATTCAAGCCACTGAGTTCAGGCCATCCTCACAGACTTATCTCAGAATTTTGAAGCAGGACAGAAAAACATTTTTGGAGGTTAACATGTCCTTATGGAGGTTAAGCTGTCCTTATGACTAAGATTATCAAGAATACTCATAGTTGCTTCTGCAGTACTCCTACATACAAATCTTTACTAGGGATGAGAAAACAACAAATGGAACCATTTGCCTTGGAAAAATGGCAGAAATCAACTGCAGTTCCACAATTCTGTAAGAAAGAGCAGACATCCAACCTGTTTCGGTATGCTAGTGCCCCACAACCTGTGCTGTTTCTACTGCTGTAATATAAACTGGGCACAGCGAAGGTTTTCGATGGGAAGGATTTGGGGTTGGAATTCTTGTCAAACAGAATATTCATTAGAAGCTATCTGTTGGGGAGAATGATACAGGAAAGCCTTATAAATATGATTGCCTGGCAAAAGATTTTGAGAATATATATATATAAGCGAGATTGAAATGAAGGCAAGCTTTGAGATACCAAGCCTTAGTTACTGAACAACAGGAAAACAATGGTATGGCCGGCTGAAGGTAATCCCCTCTTGATTGAACAATACCCTCTGCTTGCAGACAGGTCCAAGGGTCAGAGCAAACCCCACTAGCCTGGCAGAAGGGATCCAAAGAGCAGGTTTTAGGGTTTAAAATATAACGTAGTATGGTAATGCAATGATTCTTATAGGTTGTATGTAAATGCTATAGAATTTGTATCTTGTACTAGATTGGTTAGTGGAAATTAGAATATGCAGCACAGAAGATTTATTGTATTGTAACGAGAACTTCACTCTCTTACGCTCTTGCTCTCACTTGCACTCTCTTGCTTTTACTCTTACACTCCTGCACTCTTACACTCTCTCACTCTTGCTCTTTCGGGCCTGCTCCAAGCTGGGCTGGCAGCTCCAAGCAGGACCCCTGCACCCACACCTTTGCAATAAACTGCATGCTCCAAGACCTGACTCCAGAGATCTCTCGTCTCCATCCATCTCGACCATCCAACCCTCACCAGCTCCTACAGCTATCCAAACAGTCACACTATTTCCCCATTTTGTCACCAAATGCATAAGGAAAACTGCCTCATCTGCAACTCTCTCTTGCTTTCAAAATTCAGCCTGAGCAAGTTGTACATGTTACTTACGACAGCACAATCTCTTTTTCTTTGAATGAACTTCATCACACTATAGAAACGTTTTTAGCAGCAACATGGCACATTACAAAATTGGCACCTACTTGATTAAGATGCAGCAAAAAATCTTACTTTTTTGAACGAAGTGGGTGGCATATAAATAAATGCAGCTAACAGGGCTCTCTAAGTAAAATGATTTGTGTTTCCTACATGGAAAACATTAACAGATTTTTTGTTCAATCATTTCAAACTTTGGGGGGTTTTGCTGATAGCCTAATCTGTATTTAATTTAGTAATTTGAAAATAACATGGATGACCTTTGTGAAAAATCTCTTAGAAATGCAGCTAAGTGTGCTGTTCACCTTAATACTCAAACAGCATCCAAGTGAAGAATTTTCTTTATTCTGGCCTCATTCTACAAATTACTGAATGCACAAATCCAAGGGTCTGGATCCAGCACACTGTAAGCTTAAGCTCTTCATGAATTTCTACTCTGCCATTACTATAGACTTGCTGAAAGAAAGAATTGTTCCAAGTTTTCTGTTGAAGTCTTTTAAATTTGCTTGATATGACAACTTTACTAGTGTACAACGTTCAAGAGAAAATGCTGGAAAAGTCTATGTATTCTAGCAAAGAAATCCCTTCTTTGTTAAAAGGTGAAGAAAAAAATTAAAAAGAAGAAAAAACAAATAGAAAGCTCATCCTGATGTCCTGGATATTTGTAGTACAACAACTGTTCCTTTAATTTAAACACTGAAAATAATGACTAAATTAGATTCTGAGCTTTCAGAGGCAAGATGCTTTGAGAAGCATAGCAAAATGAAAACACAGTATACGGGATGAGGGAAAAATAACAGACTTCGCAAATAAGCCCACTTCAAAATAATACTAAAAAGGTGAAGAGAATTTCTGAATATATTTTTCTAATTAAAAAAGAAGATGCAGCATTAATATATGTCTGACAACAACTGAAAACATAGACAGCTAAAATAGCTGAGTCTCACTGGGGCTGTGTTTAAATTCTGCTAAGTATTAAGAAATGCCTAAATAATGGACAGAGTTCAGGGGTGCATAATACATCTTGTTATAAAGAGCACCTGCCCAGACCATACTGGCCTATACTTTAAACATTTTCTATAATTAAAATACCTAAATCTAGAGGCCACCTGTTTCCTGCCTTTGCCTTTCTGAAATGCCAGTTTTACTGTAAACACAGGTGAGCAAAATAAGATGCTGCCTGATTTTAAGGGACTTAAAGAATTTGCACAACAGCTGAAGTCTGGGCCAGCCACTTTTCAGCTCCCAGCCTCTCAATTAAAACTGATGAGAGAAGCACTATCCTCTCTTCCTCTCCCAGTGGCAAGATGCTTACATGGGAATTCCCACACCAAACTGGGACAGCAGCTATCCATCCAGCAGCTTGGATTTGACAGTAACCAGTACCAGATGTTTCAGCCAAAGCTTAATAAAATGCAGAAAGTAACTGTGGAGAAAACTGCTCATTTTTTCCCAATTTCCCGTGGGTCCCTCAGCAAGGCACATATCCTGGGACATACAGCATCCCAAGAAATTAATCTGGCTACTTAGAAATTTGCCAAAAAGTTGTTCAGATGGCAACCCTGAATTCATTGCTGACTGGTGAAACAGAGAGGCTGTCCTTACTGCAGGGTCCTTAAGAGAAGTTGAATCCACATTTTAATTTTAGTCTAATTGTGAAAAGTAAGGAAGGTAAAAAAAATTCTATAAATTCTAAAAGGGATTTTTTTTTTCTCTTATAAAGAGACATATTTTTAAAGTGCTGTCAAGTTAGCAGGAGTCTTGAAGGCTGGACACAGACACTGGAAACCACATCTGCAGGGCCAGTTTTTCCCTGATGACATTTGCACCAGTTAATACAGCTGAGGATCACATCCTGATCATCAAGTCAGGTGCTCAGTTGTTTGCCCAAGATACCAACTGAACCACGACTGTGGAATTCAGTAAGATGCAGCTCAGAAAACTCTGCTTTACAGTATTCCCCGTAGCACACCATGCCCTGAAGAGAATCTCCATCAGGAAACCCTTGCTGACAAATGTACACATCTAAAACTCTGCGCCCTGCAAAAGACATTGCACAACTCAAGGCTTAGGATAAAATGGAAACGTTTGGCACCTGCGGCTTGCCCAGACAAATGGGCACAAACAATCCTGTGCTCCTCTGCCCCCTGAGCTGGGCAGATGTGAGGCAGCCCTGATTCAGGAGCTGCGCAGCTGCATTCCTGCTGCACCTCTGCCAATCCCATCAGACACACCAAGCAGCGATAGGCACATCCTTGGTTTTTCCAGCTGAGATACACAAAGCACAGCTTTAGCTGTGCTGAACCAGGAACACACATCTGCAGCTAAGCTCAGTTGCAAACAAGGCCTGGAGATTTTTTGGATTTCCCCCTCCTGTTTTCTTATTTCTTTGGAGGATCTCACAATGAATCAAAGTTACAGTTTTGCAGAAATGCATAGAACATTTATTCAGTTTGACAGAAGTGTACAAATTTTTCAGAAAGACAAAAGGCACAAAACAGGCACTGGTTCCTTACTGCCTAACACACAGAGAATCCCATGAACCTGAAAGCAGAAAGCTATCTTACTTCTACATAGGAAAGCCGTGGAGTTTCAGAAGGGTTCAGTTAACTAAAGCCTACTACTTATCCCCTTTCTTTTCTTTTGACCAGTGAGATGGTTTCATCTGGTAAATTTTAATACATAAGGACACTTACTGAAATGAAGTACAGTTATAATACAATAACTAGTTTAGTGCATCTCTGCACAGAAACTGGCAGTAGTATCAAAATGATAATAGGCTTTCAGACACGAAAAAACACTTAGAATTATGCAATTATGCTCAGACCATAAAAAACATCCCCTTCTGAGCAGTTCCTGAGCTAGAAGATAAGGAAAATTACCCAACAACTAAGGGTATATAGCACATTTCAGGGAAGACTATAGCCTTCCACTATTCTTACATTGCTGTCTTCTCATGTTATATCACAACTGTTAGAAGGTTACTGATACACACTCTGAAATCTCAAGTAGCAGACCCATCTCTCTTAGCTCATCCTTGTAAAAAGAGGACTAGAAAGATCAGCACTAACTTTCACAGTTCTTGGTGGCATCTTTACAATTTCAAAAGGTTACGTCTCCTCTGCTACTCATCGCTTCTCACAAAGCATTTGAAATGACGTCATAAATTAAAGATTATACAACAAAGGCTTCAAAATAACTTACTTGCTACATTTATCATAGGGGAAATTTTGCGTTGAATATTAAATACTACCCTTAAAGCCAGATGGTCATACAGAGAACAACTACAGATATTTAGAAAAGCAAACACAGTTATCTTTCCAAAGTGCTACTGAGATTAGAAAACAAGTCATCAGAGGTAAACAATCTCCTCCTCTACTCTGGCTCCTCTTTCTGCATCCTGCAGGCTCTCAGGCTGGTGGTTCAGCTGCAGTTCGTCTACCTGTGGTGACTGGATGGATCCCTGGTTTGGAACACTTGTTTGGGGACCCTGGGTCTGTGATGCATTCAGATCTGTAACACACAAGAGAAGGACATGTGACAATGCATTTTCTGCCATGCCCAAGCCATTAAAAAGAGCAATTTCTGACTTTTTCATTAGCACCATCTTATAGTTTGCTGCATCTATCTAGAAAGGAAAACACTACTCTAGAACAAATTATACTACAGTCTAGTATAGAGAGGGACCTTACGCATATTTAGTGAAATCTATTCTAGTAGTAGAAGTAGTAGTAGTAGTAGTAGTAATAATAATAATAATAAATGTGTAGCCATATTTTACTAAAAACACAATAATGCAAAGACATAAATGAGGTCAGAATTGAGCTGGAAGGAAACACAGCATATAATCAGTACTTTTCTTAGTAATAATACAGTTGTAACATTCACAGAGTTTTCATCATTACACAGAATTTTATTTGTAATCCTTCCTTTTACGGATGAAAAAGAATCAGTTGAGTAAACCCAGTTAAAAGTCTGCACAGCTGGTACTTGCATTCAGCTTTTTCTACCAAGTTTATCTGTGCTTATTTGCACAAACTACCTACTCTATTCTTGTCTTGATCCTTTTCGTGTGGTGTGAAAAGAAACGCTTGCACCCAAACTAATGTTGCTAGAACATTATTTCACAAGGATCTTTATTTGTTATCTTTCCAATTTTCTCCTACAAATGCAGAGAATCAGGTACTTGTTTTCCAGCATTGCACAATGAAGACATTTGTGACGATCCATGTACAGCTTAAAAAACCAAAACAACATGACTACAGTTGGGTTTTATCCCTAGTCAATATTCTTTAGCACTTTGGCCCTCAGGAACTGCATCTCAGTAGTTGGCTCTTCTACAACTGTATTTCTTCAAATCAATTCTACCATAAAAATGAGCTGCATGACAAAGAATGTCTACCTCACACACAGTGATGAGAAAGATCTGTAATGGATATGCTGCAATACTTTTTACTGTAATCTTAGCCTGACCAACTCTTCTATTACATCAGGAGGGCTAAATTTTCATAAAGGACTCTGCAGAAGGAAGGGGAGCTTGGAACCCCTTGCACAGCATGGTAATGCCAGAAGCATGCAAACCGAGAACCGGGGTTCTTTGAGCCTGGATCATTCATGCAGAGCTGAAGAGACATTTCATGCTTGCTCTGGTCCCTATTTCTCACATGTATGTGCAGTGAAAATCTATTATGAAGAAACTATTTGGGTTTTTACACATCACGTCACTTAACTGGTGGCAATTCATAATGACACCTGCCCACATTTGGCATTCCCCTAACACATGATTTTCACCAGTGCTGTTCACTGAGGCAGGAGTTCAAGGCAAAACAAGCCTGCTGGCACCCTGAAAAGCCTAGGCTCTCTGGCTGCTCCCTGGCATGGGGTGTGTGCAGCAGTGGGGGTGATTATGCAATGGGCATGTGGGAACCCATCACATCGCAGCCTCTGCCTTCAGCATCTTCTCCTCTTTGATGCTTACACAGCTTGGGGGAGCAAACAGGCTTTGGGGCTGCAGCTTCCAGCATAAGCCACATGCATGGTATTCTTGCTGCCAAGACTACAGGGTCCATGGCAGCGGCAAGGTATTTATAAACAAGCTTAGTCATAGTGGGATGACACAGAATGTTACAAAAATTAGTTTCCAATTGTCTTCCTTTTACTGCTTATACTGGATTAAGTTTCAGTCTTGAAAATCCAGAGTAAGTCTTGATTGCAGGTGAGTTATTTGCAATACGTAACACAGCAGGACTTGACTCCCTAACTTAGTTGAACAGCCCTTCTTTTAAAAGATGATATCTGCATATATTTCTTTCTGATAGTCATATTAGAAAAAGATTACAATTTGTAGCCCACAGAAGAAAGCAAAAATATGTCTGCCTGTCTTTATGAAAACGGGATACATTTGGTTTGTTTATTTATTAAAAAGAGCCCTACTAGCAGAAGTTCCTCAGCTTCTAAACACTTGTATTTTTTTTTTTACCCACATTAATATTCCTTTTAAGTCCTGTGAGTCTATTCACATTACCAAAGTTATGTGCATACAAATACCAGGGAGTAAACACTTATTTGAAAGATCTGTTTCCAAAGTTTATGAAGTACATAATTGGAGAAGCCTAATTACAAATTTGAAAATACACAGAAAAGAAAGAGAAACACCTTACATGCAGTTATTTTCTACCATCAAAACTAAACAGTAACTGCTTCACCAATTAAAACAGTAGCTGTTTCCAAACCATTTCTCATTAACTGTTACAATTATAAGCATCAGAGCTGAGCAGTGGAAACTGTCAGCATTCTGGAAAAACAAATCAGATTCTGTCACTATCAAAATAAATTATTTATCACTAGTTCAGCTGGTTTTTTATTCTTTTTTTTTCCTAAATCTGTTGCATCTGGAAAACCTGAGCAGCAGGAGAGCACCCTGGAGTGAGAGCTCAGCTGCTGCTGGGGTGGCAAGTGGCTTCAGGCTGTAAAGTTTGTGCTTAATCCAACTGAGGATGGAAAGGGGCTAGTTTTGGATGCACTTCAAGTGGTACTCCACACAGACTCTGCCTAATAAATGCACAATGTGTCCCCAAGGCCAACGCACTCAGCTTGCCATTGGGGAGGGTGGCCGCTGTCTCTCTGCCCCATGCCATGCTGGAAGCAGCTGAGCCAGGAGACCAGCTGGTATCACAGGCGGCAGCGTGATGTGCCCTGAGAGCAGATGCATGTGAAGTGTGGAAGAAGTGACAGAAATGGTAACAACAGTTTCAGGTGAAGGCAGAGTGGGAAAAGTGGACTGAACTGCCAGTCAGCCTTGGTTCTTGTAAAGTGTAACAGTGACAGCAGCCAAGAAGCATCCCCTGAGCTCTCCGGTACAGCGTGGAGGAATGAGTTGCCCTTATCACAAGCAGGAGAAAGGTGGGAGGAATTGAAATGGTCTCCCAAAACAGGGAGGAAACTTCTGAAACCAGACTTGAAAACATCAGCTGCTATCTACTAAAGAACTGTGAGACCTAAGGATGCTCAATAAAAATAAAAAAGGAAAAAAACCTGATTACTTGTGCAGACAGAAGGGCAAAGGGGCTGCTGCCACAAAGTGACATGCAAGAAGCTCTCCCATGCTCCCGTGGCAGCTGGGGCACCCACAGGAGCTCCCCAGTCCCTCTCCAGGCCCATTCTCTGCTGCACTGGGGCAAATGTCAGAACTCACTACGGATCAAGAATCAGGTAAGCACGGACCATTGGCCTTTCATGAGCCTCTTTCAATGTGATTGTAATTCCCCTGGCGACATCACCCATAAAATGAATCTTGTGTTATTCCCTTTGTTTAAATTTAGCATTTACTTGTCATTTTTTTCTGCTCCCCTCCAATCTACCGAGGGATGCTCCCTCTGGAGGCTGTGTTTGGCTCAACAGCGCGCCCACCAGACCAGCACCCACATCCCCAGCACTCAGCAAAAGCTAGGTATGCTCCTGCCCACATCACACCCTTCCTGCCCGGGCTGGGCTCTGTCTGCTGCCTTGCTCCCACACCCTCGCACAGAAAGGACAAACAAAAGGACTGTACCTGGCCGTAGCCACCCACTTGCTCATTTACACTATTTTTCCTTCATACTAGGTAAGTGCAGAAAATACTCCCTGAGCATTTCCAAAGCTTTAACAGAACTGAGGTGTAGCTCACATCCTTCCACAGTCTACTCTGACACAGCTTTCTGCTCCCTCACACTTCTGCACCAGCCAAGAGCTGTCGACATCTTTCTGTGCCCTGGACCCCAGAATTTATGTACAAACTGAAACCCCCTTTACCCGTTTCTCACTTACATAAAATATATTTCTCTTATGATATTCCAGGTAACTTCTTCCTTAAGAGCAAGCCAGATCTGCAGCTGCATCATGGACACCCTAAGCAAAGGGAACAGCAGATCAGAGAAATCTGCTATTTTGATGTTGGTCTGATCAAACACCCAAGGCAAAAAGGCACATGCTTCAGGCTGGTGACCAAATATTAGGTAATCTGTGACAGCACTTCAGCCTTTTGGGGACATGTAGCCTGTTCAGCCCAGCAGTGCCACACCTCAGCACAAAATACCCCTAAAGTACAGCTTTTACTCCTTTTTATGTCAACTAAGACCATTTCAGTGAATAAAGAAACCCCAGGCATTCCTTGCAGTCTTCCCCACCAATTTTTGCAAAAGGAGTTAGACGCTGTTTCTAACAAATTCTTTATCCAGTCACAAATTGTCTTATTCACACAGACACTGTCGAATTCAACACTAAAATTCAATTTTTTTTCCCCATTTTCCTTGAGTTTAGGTCTGGTACCATGAGGACAAGCATCAGGAAACTGCAGAGAGGCACTCTACTCTTTCCGTACTTTTTTAGATCACCTCAATATAACAACAGTGGCAGATGGCAGGCCACTCGTATGTGGGATCAGTTCTCAAGGGAGTTTATAAGGGGACCTCAGTTTTCCAAACAGGGTCTTGCTCTGCACTCCAAGAAACGACAGCTCCTGGCTAAAAAAATGGTACTGTTGTAGGTAAAAGGAAAAAAAAAAGTACCATTCTGCTTCCTAACTACCCTACTTTTTCCACAGCACTAAGAGACAGGATTAGTAATATCTCACAAACTGCTGAGAAAGTGAAGGACAAAGGAATGGTATTTGCAGGAATCTGAAATCAATACATATCAAAACAAACAATCCATGTACCTGGGGGAGCGGGGGATACAAAAGTCAAGTAAACAACTCATTAGTCACACTGATTCTCACCTCTGGTCTGTTGTCATAGGATGTAAGCACTTCCACATCAAATAAATGCCACAGATTTTCTCCTTCACCCCCTTCACCCCTCCTCTACCTCCCCGAGGATCAGAGCTCTTAACATAAGCCTGGAGTGCCCATAGTGACGATTATGGGAAGGACAGGAGAACATTATCAAGGCACTAAGAAACACTCCAGGCAAAAACCTCTCAAGTCTCTGTGTTTTGAACAGAAAGCCCTTAGTGTTCCTCCTTCAGCTTTGACCCTGATTTCACACCANGAAAAAAAAAATAAGGGGGGGAGGGACACACCACAAGGATTTTGCAGACAATTACCTTGCTGTGACTTTCCGAGATCTGTCACTTTGACCCTCTTTACAAAATAAAATTGCATTAAATGAAAAGGGATTTATGCCACTTTTAGCAACAAATATGTTAAAGAGTCTCAAAACCACTAACCTTCTGAAATAATAAATAGCATTAGGTTTTGGTTTTACATGTACTTATAATAACTGGTACCAAGTTCATTTGGACTGACAGCTGACACATCAGCTTCAGGCCACAGCTATTTGAAATGGCAGAGCTGCTCTATTTAATCCCCACACTGGCACTCATGCATAATGCAAAGCACAAGCAGACACCTAAAAAACAGTGCTAAGTCTACTGGGTCTGGGATACTGAAAGGAATTCAAGGGTAACAGGCTCTCATTTGCCATTACAGTTCAATAGCAAACTGCGGCCTAACTCCCATGGGCTCCACTGAAAGTCCCCACTGGCAACTCCCACGGCACCTCTTTGTTTCTAATGATGCTCCCAGTGGTTTCCATGCAGATTCATTAGCAACAGACAGCCGATTCCCCAGGGAACTCCAGGCACCTCAGCCTGTCTTCCTTTCCTCACCATGAAAGGCACCATGACCAGTTTTGATTGCTTTTTTTAATGCCTACTAAGACTCTCCCACATTGCAATGGATTTTCCATACTGCAGGTTCAATTGTTTATAGTTGGTGGAAGAAAGGGAACACCATGTAGCAGCACTGCACGCCTGGAACGCCATGGCATCACCCTGGAACAACCAAGATACTGCTGCTACTGATTTAGAACAGAACATTTGCTATAGAAAAGTTATGTGTGAAAAGTCATGTGTAAGCCTTGAAGATTTGAGGACAATTCCCAGCAGTTTCACTGGCAGTTGAGATCCCACATATCATCAACAAACTAGACCCTTCGCACCTCAATAAAGCTGATTTCACAGTAGGAACTGAATTTGGTATTGGGTCTCAAAAAAACACTGGGAAAAATATTTTGACCCTAAAGCTACCAAGGAAAGAGGAGCCTAATCCCTTTCCCAGCTGACTGAATAAGGCAAGAAAATCAGTCTGGGAATTGTAATGCTGTTATTTACTTTTGACCAGCCCAACCCTGTGAAAAAGCAGCAGCTGCATTTCTTAGGCAAACAAGCACCTTCATTAATAAGATATCTTTACACAAAAAGCAGATGACGAATTATTTCATAAGAGATCCTACATTAATTAGTCTTAGCAGCTTTTGGTGCATTTTTTGTTACAATACAGAGAACAGAAAGAATTCAAAGTCTATGATGAATAATGTTTGCAACATAACTCTTCTCTACATCTGTACTCTGGATTTTTGATCATGGCAAAATTACTGGGAATGCCATTATTCTGCATGTTTCTGCTCTTTGTGTAGCTGTTGGCTTAGGTAAAACAATGCAGTTCTGTTTTCATGTTTTGCCTCATAATTCTTCAGAGAAGTTTGGTCTAGACAATTTGGACCAAATTCCTGGCTAACACAAAATACACATTTCTTGCACTGAAATGGCATTTATCATAAAATTCCAACTCATACTTCTCTTAAAGCTCCAAGTTTTGGAGTAATGTGATGATGTTGTCATTTTTCTTTTATTAAGGCCCAGTAAACATACTATTTCTAACTCTGGTGTTTACCAAAAATATTTTAAAACCAACTCAAGCTCAGACACCAACAGTGTCACTTTAACATCAAATTCATAGCATGCTGATTAAAATTGATTATGTTGATTAAAATTTTAACCTAGTTACATGGCTATGTTATCAGTTGTATTGGTTTTTAAAGCATGTGAATTCTAAGCTATTTTTGGCATGCTGTTTTTCTAATGCATATCAGTAAGAGAGACTTAAAAATAGGTCTGACTTGAAATCATAACTTGTCTGTGCATTAAATACCCACAGTCTCACCTTGGCAGCTGTCTGCTTCTGCTTAATATTTATTTATTTAGGTATGAATTCCCTATTAAACTGTCTTTGTGCTAAGCTTTGAAGCTTTAGATGGTCAATTAGAGACAAACATGTGGTCCAACAGGTATACTGCTAACAACGAACACATGTTTTATTGACCTACTTCTTTTCCAGCTCATTAAACACAGCTGCACTCAAATGATCAAGAGGAAAGAATCATAAAACCCCAAGAACACCCTTCCTACACAGGATCACAAGGAATGTGACCAGCGGCTGCCGCGGGGACACTGCCCCACCCAGGGCAGCAGCACACCCACACAGGGCACCTCTCCAGGGGCAGGGCAGCTCGCCTGCCCACTGACAGCAGTGGTGGGGAAGCATGGGAAACCCCCAGAGTGTCCTCTTTTGGGTGTCCAGTGTGGGTGTCAATGAAGTGGGCTGCAACCATTTCATCCTAGCCCATCATCTGCAGAAGCCATTCAGCCAGCAGGGTGAAGTCAAAACAAACTGCCATCAGTCGGGAACACTCCTGCTTGAATGTTTGATGGAGAAATGGAAACCCCATAAAGTTACAGACTCAAACAGCACTTCCAAGGACTCAAGTGACAATGAACCAGCTCCCCTTTCTGCTGCCAGCCAGCACATCCCCACACTTCCCTCACCCACTGTCGCCATTTGCACCCTGAAGATAAAACACTGCAGTGAGGCTTTATCTCCTTCCCTCCTGAAAAGAGAAACAACTGGCATTAGCCCTGAAAAAACAGTCTCTGGAACATGAAGTCATTCCCTTTGAAATAAAAGGGGACATTTACACATCAAAACGCTTCTTCTGAGCTGTTACCACAGACAGATGTTAGTGTGTTGATTAACTCTGCCTCATATTTCATGGACACTTTGGTTGTGGGTTGTTTTGTTGGGTTTTTTTTTTCATTTTGAAATAAACATGAAAGCAAAGACCTTGGCAAAAAACCAATTTAGTCCCCAGCGTTTGGCCAGTCTTTCAGGTGCAACATTAAGAAGTGCGCTCTGGACTTTGGCAAGCATTTTCTTGAGTAGCAGAAGAGCACAGCTCTGCTACAAAAGCCAAAAGGGGCAGGTAATTTATAAAACACTCAAGTCTCCTCCTAAGTACTTTGGTTTTATAGGGTAATTTCCCAACAACAGACCAGATCCACCACTTCTTACTCATAAAAGCTGCTGAGATCAAAACTCAGAGAGACTAACAGAAGAACAGTAAGTCAATATATAGAATTGCTGCAGAAGAAAAAATCAGGCAAAACACCTGTTTCAAATCAATTACATGCTAATCTTACCCTTTAATAGAAGCTGCTGTTGTTGATTAATACAGGAAAAACAGGCATTCCTGCAAGAGTGAGTATCTGAGAGAAGCCTCTTATCTCAGAGTCACAGAGATACTTGTTCTATCCTGAGCTCAAAACTGAGGGAAATATTCACTAATTTTTGATTGCAGTTTGAGTATTAGCACAGCTATTTTTATTCATTTTTTGCAGGAAGTGTATGTGCTCATGTTCTCTTCTTGGAGTCCTTGAAAAAAATCAAGAAAAAACTGCACATTCCCCAAATTTTGCATTGTAAGCATAGGAATTTTCAGTGTGTGATTGAATATTTTGAAGTGAGTGCCCTTTTAAATCGTTTGTTAAAAGCTCTGTGAACCTATAACTGCTGTAAAAACAGTTTGCATAAAAGGTAAAGGAAAAATTGTACATCAAAGCTATAAAACCCCACAATTATCAAATAAGCATGTACCTCCATCCCTTCAGCCAAATGCTCTCCATGAGTGCATGGAGAGCACTTGGATGCACTTTCCTTACTTCTGCTCCTACTTGGCCCTGCTATGAGCAACACTGGTCTTACCCTTAAGCCCAAATTCATCACCTCCTCCTTTTTAAAAAATTGGTAGTAAAGGTGAGGTAGAAGGAGGTAGCCTGTATTCATTTTTACTTTCAGCTCTAAACTGCCTGTATTTAATGCAGGAACCTTCCTCAGACCTTCAGCTGCTCCTAAGTGGCATTGTGCTTCAATGGCAAGTTGCTCTGCACAGAAGACAGCTTCCCTGCATTTCCTGTCAGCAACAATTACTCTTCAATTTTCAAGTTCAATTTATAAAGAGAGAAAAAAAAATCTCTTTTCATCCTTGCCAAATACACTGCTTTCCCTGTCATATATTCTTTATCATGGAATATATTCAATGACTTTTAAAGTACAGGGGTTTGGTTTTTTGTACAACAGACCTTAATCAAATACAGAAAAATCGTATCTATTTTTTTATCATTTATGTCCCAGTTCTAGATCAGACTTCCAAGGAACACTCCAGGAATCTCAGTAGGTGCCTTCTGGAAGTCTTCCTATATGATTAAACTACAACCAACTTCCATACCAGCACCAAGGCTCCTCCTCTCTACTGCCAACTAAAAATATACACCCAAAAGAAAACCTTCAATAGCATCTGGCAAGGGAGAACAAGACACTCCATGAAATCTCCTCTAGCAGTTTGGCAATAGCCAACAAATTTGTTTGACGGCAGTTGGGTGCTGCTGTGATGGATACCAGCAAAAGACAGACCATCTACCCCCATGTCTCAATTAATATTTAACAGCAGATGATGCTGAGGCAGTTTCATATTACTAACACTTCATTATTTTTGCACAACATGCCACAGGCCATTTCTTGGAATATGTAAAGTATTATACTAAATAATTAAAATGAGATTGTACTTTTCAAAATAAGCCAGACAGATACACTTGGTGATTCAGCTACATGATTTTACAGCGTGTCTTTGCATACTTAGTATCTTGCAAAATTTGATCATCCATGAACAGCTTCTCTCAGCTATTAGGATGCATTATTTATTCACACTAGTGCATCTATTTCAGGCTCCAACTTCATTACAAACATACATAAAATATTTTAATATACTAAAGCAGGGCACTGCAACCAGGTCTCCACCCACAGACTGCATTTCCCAAGGAAAACAAAGGTCTCCCTCTTGACATCAACCAACCAGCAAGACTGTTGTTTTGTGTCTCTTTTCCTGAGAGATCACCTCTTTCCCTGCAGACTTGCTATCTAAGTCACAGTTCTGCACAACCCTGAGCTGGAGCTCAGGATCCAACTCGCTATAAACCAGTTGTCGGGCTAAAGACCCTCCGCCCATGGTCTTCTGCTTTGAAATGTTCTCCTTTCATCCCTCTACTTCCCTGAAACCTCTGCCTACTGGAAAAACCATATTTAAGTAAAGAATAAATCGGCATTAAAGGACAACCATCCACAAGATTCCAATTTCACTGGCTCCACAAACCACTGCACCAAAGCTGTGGAACCACAAATGCGAGAAAAATGAGGAAGATTCAGCCATCATCCTACTGCTGTTTAAGAAGTCTGCAGACAATGAAAGCCTGAGTGTGGTGTGCAAATTTACACCAAAACCAGTGGTACCTCAAAAGACAGGGGCAGGCAATCTATTTACTCCATTCATAACCTTAAAGATATGCACTATTTTAAACTTCCCCCCAGAAATGAATGATCTCTAAAGGAGAAGACATTAGAAAAAATAAAACCAGACAGGCATTACACAGGATAGGCATTACTCACATTAATGTACAAAATAAAACCAGAATATCATTAGCTGCCTTAATTAAAAGGTTATGTAATAGTGCTGCATCTACTGTGGTTATTTTCAGAGGGAAGTGTTTTGAGATGAGAAAATCAGTAATAGAACAACAAAACCTGAGTGCTACAGAGGTGAAAATCAAGGGTTACTTGAAATGTACTAATTGCAGATGACATATAGTGGCGTATTTTTCACTTTGGTATCACACTACCACATGATTTAATCCCTTTTGTCATTTGCTTTAAACAAACAGCAGCATTATTCCCAAGAGGAAAAAAAAAAAAAAACTTCCTCTCTAATTCATTTCCGCCAAGTACTTCAGAGACATGGATGTCTTTCAGCAGAGCATGAAACTCAAGTGTTTTGTGGTATGGAGAAGAGACAATTGCTGTTGTCTGTTGCAGAGTTAAAAGAGCAAGCTTAATTTTTCTAATAAATCAACGAGATTTTGAACTTGAAAGATGGTGGTGCTCATGTTGCTCAACTTTGTATTCTTATATATTTCCATTTAATTTTATTCTCATTATAACTTACACTGAGCACTGAATGGGCTCTGTGCTCCCCTGGACTCTTAGCCATGAGAGTCCACTGAATGGGCTCTTTGCCATCCACGCTAAGAGTAGAGGGGATATTTGAATACCCTTCAGAAAAAGCAATTTAAAGTTGTTCTCAACGTTGCATCTACTCAATTAAAAAAGACAAAAAATTTAAAGTAGCTGAAAATTTCACACCTGCTCAGGAGGCTCCCCAACAAACTGGGAGCTCCATGGGTCATATCATCCTTCACTTTTTAAAGATTTCCCTCTTTCCCTCTTCCCAAGTGAAAGAAAAACAGAAAGAATTTGCTCACTGTGTGGGACAGTGAAATAAATGGCGCTACTAAAAGTATTATTAAATATACAAGAAAAAAATTAAAATAGGTTGAAAGACATCTTCACATGCAATTCTGCAGGTGGTAAGGGGCTGGCCTGTCACTGACTCCAAAGGATGCTGTTATAAAGTGTGTGCTGTATGGGACACAGTTACGTTCCAGCTCAGAAGAGTAAGATGTACTCAGAAGGAGTCCTTTCAGCAACAATAATATAAAAATTAACTCGCACCAGGGTCACATATGCAGAACTCTGGTGACTTTTTTAGGGGGGTTGCTAATCATTATTTAACAGGTTCCAAGTGATGAAAGCAATCTGACTCAACGAAGTCCTCAGCATAGGATCCCTAGCCACCTCCAGCACTGTCAGCCCGAGCTATGCTGAGTTACAGAGATTTGCTCCTTGCAAAAATCCAGTCTTGAGTTGTAAGCATAGACAAATAGCCTGTACCACTTCAGATGGATTTTTAACACGGTAGTGCAAAGCATATTTCACCCGGTTTTTATCACACCTGCATCAGTTTTACAGCATATACCTCTCCTGACTGCAACAAATTCACCTTAACACAACATAAGGAAAGAACCAGGCCTATTGTTCTTAACCTCTGTGATGCAAACATGGAGCAGGTACTTTTATACAATGTCATTAGGCCATAACTTATGTTAAGGTAGCCTTAGAAGTGGTTTAAACCCAGCCAGCAACCAAGCCCCACACAGCCCCTTGCTCACTCTCCTACCAAAAGGATCGGGGAGAGAATCGGAAGAGTAAAAGCTGGAGAACTCATGGGCTGATAAAAAGACAGTTTAATAGGGAAAGCAAAGGCTGTGCACACAAGCAAAGCAAATCAAGGAATTAATTCAGTGCTTCCCATGAGCAGGCAGGTGTTCAGCCATCTCCAGGAGAGCAGGGCCCCATCACACATAATGGCCCCATAATAGTTACTTGGAAAGACAAAATTCCATCACTCCAAAGGTCCCCCACTTCCTCCTCCATCCCCCACTTTATACACTGAGCATGGTGCCACATGGTCTGGGATATCCCTTTGGTCAGTTGGAGCCACCTGTCCTGGCTCTGTCTCCTCCCAAGCTCCTAAGCACCCCTGGTCCCCTCCCCAGCGTGGCAGTACCAAAAGCAGAAAAGGCCTTGGCTCTGTGTAAGCCCTGCTCAGCAAGAACAAAAATATCTCTGTATTATCAACCCTGACTTCATCACAAATCCAAAACACAGCCCCATACCAACCACTGAGAAGAAAATTAACTCTACCCCAGCTGAAACCAGCACATAGACAAAAAATGCACTGTTCTAAATGCCATCTAAATTAACAATGGGAAACCAAAGCAAATGAATCTGATACAAAGTTTTAAGTACAGGTTCAACAGAGCAATCACCATTATCATAATCTGCCTTAAGGAGTAGGAGGTAAATTTTATATAAACTTATATGGAGTTATAGGGTGCTACACATTGTTTCTGGAATATTTGCTTTTTCTGTTGCAAATTAAAATATTTTACATCTCTACTTCTCTTTTTTAATGAAAGCCACTACAAACTAATTATTTTTCCAAAATGAAACTATCTCATTTGCTTATATGCATATATGTACAAATTTCTGTCCTTTAAAAAATATTTAAATGACATTAGTCAAATAGAGTCCTACTTTTGCTCCCTGGCTTTGTATTTGGCTGTTTATGAAGATCATAGGTTTTCCTATGTTCCCCATAAAGATTTAAACTATGTTTTTCACTGCATCATGTGTACAGATCCTTCATACTAAATGTCTGAGGTAAAACCCTCCCACAATCAAGTTTCAGCCATTTTCCAAATCTATCACTTTTCATTTCTGTTTCTGTAGCTGCAACATCTGAATAAATGAAGTTAAGGTAGCAGCAGCAAACAATGCTGTTAACTTCAAAGCTTAAAAGAACTGAAATTGCACTGATTCCTGAAATCAAAGAGGTGAATCCATATGTAAATCCTTAGGCATCACTTTGGCTAGTTAACCTGACACGTCAATTAAATGCAAGACTAATTTATTCATTTCTCAGTCTAGTCTGACACAAAACCTATAGTTCCCCTCATTCCTAATTAGCCAAAGTACCTGTTTTTTTCATGCAGATAATTTCATAACCATTATTGTAAACCATTAACACATTTTTCTTTCAATCATATTTTCCTCCTGTTGACTGACACACCTTTTCTAGTGAGTTTACTTACGCCAGTTTCAGCTTTGTGGGAACTTGCCTGAAGGTCTTTACTAAAGTTCCCTCCCATACACATAAAACAGTAATATATAATAATGATGTTAGCTATGTGAAGAGACCTATGTCTTACCTTAGGAAATATGAATGGAAAATTATGCACTGGAGGAATGTAGCCATTTCCATTTCTGTATATTTATGAAGCTTAATTGAATAGTACGTAACATATGGTAGAATGCAGTGTGATTAATTCCTTGGAAACAACTTCAGATGGTGTTTCTCTTTACATAATTTAAGGGGTTTTTTTGACAGAGCAGACTTCTTACAAAACACCTAATATTTCTGGGAAAATTAATCAAACCCAAGAAATTCCTTTTGTGTACACGCAAAACTTTAACTATATATTAGGTCTGGCCATGTACGTATGTGGTACATGGCTATATGCAGTAAATCATACTCACTATTTGTTTCTTAGTTCTATGTTGACTAATTATTTAAGAATATTTTTGAAAGATTATTATGAGACTTGTTACACAAAGCTGGTTGGAAAATGCATGAAAATGCCATGCAACATTCATCCACATGAAAATGTTGAAGATTTCAGCTAACTTTCAAGTTCTTTCCCTCATTGCATTTCAGTCGGTTTTCTTTCAAAGTGATTGCAACTGACTATATCGTGCAGAGGTGTCAGAAAGTGAAGGCCCAAGGTTGGAGATCTTCTTAAACTCTGCTAAACCCTTTGGGGAAAAAAAATGACCAAAAATACTCAAGAAAAAGGAAATCAGTTTCCTTTTATGAAATGTTTGTATTGTTCAGTTTGATTGACACTGCTTAGGAACAAGTGTTTTGCTTAACTTCCATGTGCAGAGAGCCCTTTGGGGAAGCTTAGCACTCTTCTCATTCCCCGCTCCCTCCCTCTACAGTGGTTCTGATGCATGACAGAAACAAGTCTGCATCACGCAAACTCGTGCACTCCGTGATGAGAGCATAAAATTCTTGTTGCCTTCCGAATCACAAATGCAACTGTGGAATGTGATGTCACATCTCTCTGGGGGGAGGCTTCCAGACCTGCCTGCTCTAGCAATGCAGTGGTGGGCTTCACAGCATCATCTGAACCATCAGAATGCTGCAAGGATTTGCTTTGCTCCTTTGCATAAGGTGTCTTGTGGCACCACCCAGGCAGTTACCACACGTTTTGCCAACACAGCTTGGTCAGAGAGACTTACAGTGGCCTCTTGGGCAGGGTCTGTAGCCAGACCTGGACTCCAAGAGTGCTGGGACTGCCCCAGTGCCCTGTTACCAGGGCAAGATAAGGATGTCTACACAGGATGCACTGACACCAGCCAAACACAAAGCTGGTCTATTGTAGGTGTCTTGAGATACAGAAGCTCCACCAGTTTATCTTAGAATCAGTGCAATGAAACTGGTACAAGCCAGTTTAATTAAAGCAGATGCTCTCATGTGGGCCCAACAGAAAGTATCCTTAGTTAGCTTGTATCTGTATGTTTGCCAGTGCAAGCTAAGCCACTTTTGAGAGGTTTAAACCCACATACATGTTCCTTTTCAAATTTGCACTAGCTTAGCTAACCTATAACTAAAATGACAACCACAGTCAAACTAGAACGAGTTTCACCAGGCTACTTATTTAGGCATTTTTAGAAATATTTATCTCTTTTACTAATCAGCTTGGTTGGCTGATTGTGGTGATGTGACTAGCCTGCCCTACCTTTGATTATAAAATGCTCTTTTGGCAGTCCACACACCAAGGACTACTAAGGCTGTAGTGGATGCCTGCTTAATACATGACAGGGAGTACTAAAGGATCAAGTTCCTTAATCACAGATGTAAGACACTTAACTTGTTTATGTCTTCAGCCCCTAATTCTGCTGCCCACTGGTCTTTGCTGTGACCTGACCCGTCTGAAGCTGCTGTGAGGACAGAACAACTGCAGAAAAATGGGAGCTCGGGCACTGCTGCAGCACTGACGTGCCATGTCTCCTGAATTTCACAACTGTGCAGAAAACCCCACCAGAATCTGTTACACCAAAAGTGCACTGTTGTACCCCAAGACTTTTAGCTGTTGTGTTTTTACATCCTGCTCTCTAACTTGCACTAATGAAATAAGTTAGATCAAAACTAATATTGTACAAAATGAGAAATAAACCCCAGACAGTTTAGAGTTTCTCCTAAGTTTTTAAGACTTTTGAGAGATTTTCAGTGCATGCAGTGCTCAGATAGGCAGCCTCTTCCACTTATTTAGGAGTCACCATCAATAACTGCCATGCAGTCTATGTATCTTTGGGGGTTCTGGCAAAATGCAAGATTAAAGAAAAGTAATGCAGTAAGAGCTACTAACATAACTTATTGTCAAAGATTATGTTATTCCTTAGAAGTGATGCAATTGTCTGTCCATAGACCTTTCATTCCTCAGTGAAGCAAGAAAAGGGTGTCTGAACACTGATTATCATTCTAAGACATTAAATCAAAAGCTATTCCAACCAGAAATCCTCAAGTAATGCACATATGCTCTAAAACAATCAATAAAATGCACTTGAAAAAGAGTGACTTCAACTCGCAAAAAGAAAGTCAAAAGCATTGGGAAAAGATTAAGAAAAAAACACATTCTATTACTATTACGCAGACACAAAAAGGAGTTTTGTGGGGTTTTTCAGTAATTTTCTGTATTTCTGTTCTGCTTATTTTCTCACCTACCATCAAAAGTCTTGCAAAGAAGCATGCAATTGTTTTATCAAAATCTCTTGCTTCCACCACTACCAAGCTGTCTTTGATCCTAGGACTATTCAGCCAGAGAGGTGGCAAACTGCCTGTACTACTTCTTCATTAAATAAAGCGTTAATTACCATTATTAAAGGAATCCTTGTTGCTTTTGCAGGAAAAAGACATCTGCTGGTAAGGACTAGTGGATTTCCACAGCGCACTAGTTAATGCTGGCTGACAAGCAGTGTCCATTTTGAGGTCCACCTGATTTTTACTAGTCCCTGCTACATCAGAATTTGAGATATTCATCCCATACACACCATCCTCATAAACGAGAGAAGACTCTGATCTGTTGATTCTGCTTAGAGACACACACACTACAGCTTCATTGAAGTAGAATGCATTTTCACCATGTAAGCTGTCCAATTGATTATGTCCCATTATCTGCAGAAGGGGAAAAAAAACCAACAAAAAACAAAACAGAGAATCACATTTTCGCCTTTGCCAAGTACCAGAATCATAGAATCACAGAATATGTCAAGTTGGAAGGGACTCATAAGAATCATGGAGCCCAAATCCCTGCTTCTCACTATGCAAAACTGAAGTGTATGACTATGAGCATCATCCTGAAGAATCCTTATACCAGGATGCATAAAATTAACTGCCAGACAGAATGGGGATTCGTAGCAAATATTCATCTAATCTGCCAGAAGTTAACCTCAAAACACATTAAATTGGATAAGCATTCAGGAATAAACAGCAATAACCTAGCAGATCTGGTCTTAGCTCACCTCAAAACAAGTAATATCTGCAAAGTAACAGATAACAAAGGACCGCTAAGTGGGGTGCACTGAGCTCTGCTGACTACTTTCAGGGGGTTAATATTCTGCCTCGTGGCTCTACAAGGTACTACTTCCCATACGTAAATCTGCGTACTCTGCAATCCAACAATAACACTGTACCTCATGTAGACAGGTAATCACAGAGAACAGAGCTGCAGCAGTCAAACTGGGGATGGCAAACAGCTTTAGCAAGCAAGCTGTGGCTCCCAAGGGCTGAAAATGCAACTCCTGCAGACTCTTTGTCTGCAGGTGTTTATTAAGGCCAATCTTACAAAAAAAGCAGGAGTATTAGTGTGAGTTACTGCATTGTTTGGTCACACAAAACTATCTAGGTTCAGTGTAATACAAAAACACTGGACTGGGAATACTGACTGACTACCATTCAACCAGTTCTGCTGCTGCAAGGAGTGCGGTAGTAGAAAAATAGGAGAAAGACAATCTTAAGGCCTGGATGGAATCAAAGCCATGTAGTCTACTTGAAATAAAAATACAAGCAGCCTTACAAATAAAATATTAGATTACAAAAACTACTACTCTCTGACACTCAGCATTTAATTGTTTTGCCTCTCTGTCTGCGTGATTCTGGATATCCCTTTATCAGGCTATCATCCTTCAACTTCTCCTCCTCAAAAGATTTCACAAGTCACATCCATTAAAGCTGATGGGCAACTTCAGTTTTGGTCTTATCATCCACTTCTTAAGCACTGCCAAACAAGTCAAAACTGTAGTACATGCTATACTAGTAAAAAGTGTCTTCGTTGTTTGGGCTGGCAAGCATGTATGGGCAAGTCATGTTCACACAGTGCTCACAACGCCTGAGTGAAAAGAGGGAGGTCAGAGGCCAACCCTTTACCCCCTCATGCAGGCACAATCTTAGATGCCAAATGGTCTCTGCCTGTTATGAGTGAGTTGCCAACTGAAAAACTATGGAGGTGATGGCTTGAAGAAAGGCTTTACAGATTTTCTTGTGAAAACGAGAACCTGAGGGGAAAAAAGAGCTGTTTGGTTAGCAAGCTTTCCATATATGGAAAAACCAGACAAAATGTTTTGATTCTCAGGTGCTTTAGAGAACAGTAATGGAAATCAAGACCATACCCACCAAGCAGGAATTAGAGATAAGGACCCACCTGGCAGGTGAGCACCCAGACAGCTGAGTTCAGAGCCGGACTGCATCCTTCACCCTCAACAAAAACTTAATCATTTTTAGTATTGAACACTTTAGCAGCTTCAGAGCTAATTTCACCCCCAAATAATGATCATCTCCAAGGATTTATACTGTCAGGGATGGAGCCACACACCAACCTCTTCCCCCAGGGGGCAACTTGTTTCAGGGAACAGGACAGCAGGGCCTGACATGTGGGGTTCACAAGAGCCTGGTGTTTGCTACTCCTGGAGGTGCCCCTTTTCCTCCCTGGAGACAGTGGTCCAGGAAAAAGGGCAGCAACCAAAAACATCACCAAGTGCTTTATATGCTTAAGTGTGCAATAATTTACTTTTCCTACAAGATGCAGAGACACAATGTCTCTTACAAACACAGTAGCAAAGCAGAATAAAACACAGATTCTCTATTTACAATTTCTGTCTCAGTTTAATAAACATCTGCCTAAGTTTGGGGTTTGTAGGGTATCAAGCTTAAAATCACAGAATGGTTGAGGTTGGAAAGGGCCTCTAGAAGACATCTAGTCTAACCCCCCTGCTCAAGCAGGGCCACATAGAGACAGTTGCCAAGGACCATGTCCAGGTGACTTTTGAATATCTCCAATGATAGAGACTCCACAATTTGTGTGGGCAGCCTGCCAGGGCTCCATTGCTCTCACAAGAAAAAACAGTTTTCTGATATTCAAAAGGAATCTTCCGTGTTTCTGTTTGTGCCCATTCCCTCTGGTTCTTTCACCGGGTGCCACTGGAAAGAACCTGGCTCCATCTCCTTTAGAACCTCCATTTAGGTATTTATATACATTAAAAGGAACCCCCATTAATAAGAACCCNCAGGTGACTTTTGAATATCTCCAATGATAGAGACTCCACAATTTGTGTGGGCAGCCTGCCAGGGCTCCATTGCTCTCACAAGAAAAAACAGTTTTCTGATATTCAAAAGGAATCTTCCGTGTTTCTGTTTGTGCCCATTCCCTCTGGTTCTTTCACCGGGTGCCACTGGAAAGAACCTGGCTCCATCTCCTTTAGAACCTCCATTTAGGTATTTATATACATTAAAAGGAACCCCCATTAATAAGAACCCTTTCTTCTCCAGGCTGAACAGTCCCAACCTTTCCTTACTGGGGAGGTGTCCCTGTCTCTCAAGCAGGCATTTCACCAGACATCCATCGCCCTGTCTCTACCTCCTTTCCACCTCCTAGCCTTTCTTCCAGATTCCAGATGTGTCCAGAGCAGAGAGGAAGGATCCTCTCATTTGACCTACAAGCAATATTTTGCCCAGTGCAGCCCTGGAGACCATGTGCCACCTTAGTAGAGGGGCACGTCTGCTCATGCTCAATACAGGACTCCCACGTTCTTTTCACACAATCAAAGAATCATAAAGGCTGGAAAAGATCTCCAAGGGCATTGAGTCCAGCCTCGGACCCAACACACCACCATCACGTCAACTAAATCAGAGCACTAACTACCATGTGCAGTCGCTTTTTGAACACTTCCAGGGATGCTGACTCTGCCGCTTTCCTAGGCAGCCTGTTCCAATGCCTGACCACTCTTTCAGCAAAAAATTCTTCCCAATGTCCAAACCAAACCTTCCCTGTCACAGCTCGTGGCCATTTCCTCTTGTCCTCTCACTAGTTCCCTGGGAAAAGAAGCTGACCCCCATCTTGCTACAACCTCCTTTCAGGTAGCTGTAGAGAGTCAAGCTGATTTCCAGTTGGTGATCCCCAGCATCTGCATCCCCCTGCATCCCCCATGCATGGGGTAGCTCCTTCCCAGAGGCAGGACTTTGCACCTTCCCTGGTTAAACTTCATGAGAGTCAAAGAAAATGCTTGGATATGCCTGAATCTCAGCTTCCTACATGCTCATTCATTACATTAAGAACCAACAAAACCCAGACGTCCTGGCCCATTCGTCAAGGCAGGTCTCTAGGAATGCAGTCAGGGATATAATTACAATGGAGAACCACACACCTCGTAGCCCCCTGTGGGTGAAAACAGGCTGTTTTGCTGACCATTCTTCCAGTGCCACAGGAGTTTCTTCTGCATTTTCACATTGTCTCTTTCTCTCTCCACCATTTTCTGCCCCTCCTGGAGCCTCTCCAGGCTCTGCTGGTACTCCTGCAGCTGCAGCGCCAGTCCCTGTCGGCTCTGCTCCAGCAGCTCCTCCTCGCACTCGCACTCCCGCTGCCGCTGCCCCAGCCGGCCCTCCCTCACCTCCTGCTCCCGCTGCCGCTGGTCACATTCACGCAGCCACCGCTGCTGCTCCTGCTGAAACTGCTGCTTCAGTTTGTGTATGTTGGCCAGTTCCACCCTTTGTTTTTCCAGATTCCGGCATTTTTCTTGTTCCAAAAAAAGGTTTAGCCGAGAAGCATGGCCCCGACTGGTCTTCTCATTCTCTTGCAGTAGTAACCTATGGAGCTCTTTGTGGCTGTCCTGGATAGCCAGTGCTGCCTAGACACCACAGCAAAATCAGACACAAATGGTTAAATATCAGCATTAATCAATTTCTGTGTTTTTACAGAGAATTACATAAAAATACTTCAACTTTTTTGGTGGTTATTCTTCAAACAAATAGAGAAAATTCTGTGATCATGTCTTTACAACCAGGTATTTCTAAAATAAAACTCAACTCTTTTGAGCACTTATACACAAGGCTTCTGGTTTACACTTAGTATTATTATACGTGTCTATGTTACAGCTGTGCATACGCACTTCAATTACAGCTGAGGGTCCTGTTCTCTCAGAGGATGTAAAGACACATAGGAAAAATGATTTTTCATGATTAAAGAGGGCAATAAGGCATTGGGAATGCTACACTCACCCAAGTATTCCTAACACAGCTGTGACTTATACACATAAAGCTGTACTGTTTCCAGCAGAGCTCACTCTGACTTTAAGGCTCTCCTTGCTAACCTGCAACATTGCAGTCCAGCTACCATCAGTCCTACGGCCACCTGCCAACACAGCCATGTCACCAGGACTGGTGCTACACGCACCTGGCCGAGATGTCAGTGCAAGCATAAACCTGCAGTATGGTAGTGATTTCAGGTTTGATGTTCCTATTTTACAGCTGAGAGCTCTATATTCCATCCTTCACAAGAATGTTGGGACATTTGCATGAAAGATAGTGACATTCTCCAGTAACACAAAAACAAATAGCTGGGATTAAGAAGAAAGAAAAGCAAGAAAACCCTAAATCCGCGGAGGCACTTATTGCACCACCTATGTTCCAGAGCGGATGTGGCAACCTAGTTCAGCAGACATTCCCAGAGAATTCACACAGCCCCACTGCCCTGTGCTGTCCACCCCAGAACGTTTTTAACTTCATGCAATGTGCAATCCCCACTTTCCTTTGCTCTTCCTCCAGTATTGGGTCAGTTTCAGTTATTTGTAAACAGGGCAAGATCCTCTGCTTGTTTCTCTGCAACTGACAGCCCATTCATGGCCTGAACAATTAAGCCATGATCCTAAACCTTACCTGACTGTCCCTATTTTTTTTTAATTCCTCAAAAAAAATTGCCTGAATTATAGGATTTTTATTTTGCTTTTGCATTGCTTCAATACATTTAACTTCTAAGCCCAAGGTTTCCAGGATTATTGGGAAATATGCTAAGGTCAATAGGGTCTAAAAACGTAGTATACTCAAATGAAACATTTTAAAATAGAATTATAAAACTGTGACTAAAAAAGAAAAAGTAAGTTAAGATATTCAAACTTAGCATAAAAGAGGCAAACGCTTCGGACTACAGCCCTACAGAATATACAAGATAATTGATATTTAAGCATCTAAAATGGACTGAGTTTGCTGTCTGAGGTCCCTGGCAAAGTTACTGCTTACTACTAGCCAGGAGAAGAGTCTAATCAAAATACCAATTTTTTTCAATTTTTTGAAATATAATTTCAGAAATCTGTTTGTGGAATGACATTAGTTCAAGTAGAGCCATCATTTTACTTTTCTGCTAGGTTTTTGGACTGTACAAACATCCTCTTTTGGGAGGAGGGACTGATCTCCAAGCAACTTAGTATGATTCAGTTCTTAAAAGAAACCTACTACTAGAATAAAAATATATTCTGTGACAACTTATGCAATAGTCAGTAGAGATCAGTATCTATTAACGTAATGTCTAAAAGTAGGGCAACATGAAAACAAATCTTTACAAGTAAATTATTAAGACAAATTAATTACTCTATGAAGTTATTAGTGGAGTAGTCACCTGCATGCTGTATAAGAGACGGGTTAAATTCTGGATTGCTTGTACAATCTAGAAAATAAAAGAGAAGGATTTTCAAAGGTTTGACCACTGTTAACTAAATAGTTACAACATTCTGTCTGAGGTTTAAATTTACTTACCTCTGTCCCTGAAGATCCTGAAAAATTCATACTTCCTCCCTAAAATAAACACATTTAAGCTTTAAAAAGTTATTTTAAATTTTAAAATTGTATCATCTAGGTGATTTTTAAAAAAAACTAGTGACGACATAAGGCTAGGAAATGCGTACTGAGTCAACCCTTTATGTGGGTATGTGAAAAAAGACACAAGCAACAATCTATGAAGATTAATAATTCATCAACAATGGATTTTCTGTGGAAATTACTAGAAATTCTAAGCACAACTGTACAAATAAAACTATTTCACCCAGGATTTTGATCCCTTGTGACTAATGCTACACAGAAAAGACATTTCCGTTCACTCTTTGTTTACTTGACAGTTTCGAAATACAGTAACCAGACTTCTGTATATATAGCACAGTGGGTTTAGACTACTTACAGTAGGAAGGAACAGCATGAGACTCTTCAAAACAGAGATAAAAATGTACTAAGAAACTAGCAAGAAGTAATGTTAGTGGATTACAACAAAGGTGCCCTGTGAGATGCTGTGTCCAGTACACTCTAGAAAACGCACCAGAATGGTCACTACTGTCCTCTGCAGCAAGTTACAGCCACTTCACACTTTCCATACTGCTCCCTTTTCATAAGAAGCTTTCTAAATTTATGGGATGAAGCTACCCATAATCCCTTCAGCATGAAGAACAGCTCCTCTGAGAAATGATGATGAAATGGTGGGGACTGTTTCAAACACAATTCCTTCTGAGACTATGCTGAAAATACTTCCTGTATGATTTTTCTTGGGTTTGGGTTTTTTGTTTGTTTTTTTTTTTTCAGAGAAGCAGATGAGAGTTTGGGGAACATTTGTTTTCTCTCTGATTCTCCTAAGTTCTCTACTGAGTCTCATTTTCCACCACAGAGAGCAAAGCATCTGCTACATTTAGATGTAATAACTGAAAATGAAAATGAGAAAGACCAGTCCCCCAAACACAGCCCAACACAGACACCCATGGGGGAAAGGGAATACCAGCTGCATCATTTCCTCCTCTACTCTTTCTCTCATTATCTCTCTGCAGTGTTTCCTTCCATTCCCCTTCACATGAGGATCTTCCCTTCCTCCTCCTCACTGCATCCACAAGCCATAGAAAAGCTCAGCTCTGCTGTGAGAAGCAGAGGATTTTGCACAATGTTTCTGCGCAGCACACGGATGGACACAAGATAGCTCTGCTTTCCCTTAGCTGTACGGTGAGCAGCGGGTCAGGAGGTAGTACAGGGCCAAGAGGGAGAGAAAGAAGGTGACGCTGGAGAGGTGAGGAAGAGTGTACAAAGGAAAGCCTGCACACTGAGAAAGAGTAGGGTTTCTTTCATCCTTTTTTATTTGGAAAAGGACATGCACAGGGGGAAGGCTTATCTGGCATTGGCTCGACCAAGGAGTTGTGAGTGGCCACAGTCCCCTCACTGCAGCACCACTTGAGCGCTGGGAGATGAGGCTGAGGCAGGTGTAGCTGAGCCGGCACATGGCCTGGCAAGTCCAGCTAGGAGTGAAGAAAAAATTTCAGGTGTGTAACTGGTCTGAAGGCCACCACCACCTCTCTGCCACTGTTTCCAATCACCTTGGTTGAGAGAGATGAGGATGGTCACATCCTAGGGCAGGCTGCACTGCGCTTTGGACAACCCCCACAGAGATCCAATTACAAGGCAGGAGCAGGAGAGACAAGATGGGGATCACCTCTCACAGCTGCCCACTGAGGACCCCTCATGTTGCAGGGCCAATGCTCTCCCTTTCCAGTGTCTAGTCAGCATCTAAGCTCCGAGCTGGGAGCTCTTGCTCCCCCTGCCCAGCTCCTGTTTTCCCAAGCTAGTTGCGCTGAGTCCAGAGCTGGCACCCCACATTCCGGGGCTGGACACCCACCTCCCTGGAAAGCCCTTGCCTTGCCTCTTTTCTTTGCTCATTCTGCCACCTCCTGGTAAGTCTGATTCTGACATGATATCAGAAGTGATATATGCTTTGCCCAAATAATAGGCCACAAATAACAGGATAATGACTTAGAGTGGAAGAGCTGGGTGCAGGTCCCTCCAGCTTTCTGAGCAGGCATAGCTTCAAAGTTAGAGGAAGTTGCCCAAGGCCTCCTCCAGGCAAACCCAGGAAACCTCCAAGGGTAGAGATCCCTACAACTTCTTTGGACAAACATCCCTCCTCCTTGCTCATCCTTGCACTCAATGTTTTTCCTTGTATACACTTTATACGCTCAGAATTTCCCTTGCTGCAACTTGTAATCTTGGATGCTCATCCTTTAGCTGTGCATCTCTGAGAAAAGCCTGGCTCTATCTTCTCTATAACAACAGTGACAAAGTTTTCATGTGGAGCTAATGGAACTTTTAATGGTCTATATCTGAGCCCCTCTACCCTCTCTAGGCTGTTCTATTTCTCTTCACCGAGCTTCTCTGCTCCCTCACTTGGACTTCTGTTTTCAACCTATTTTTTCCACTCACATTCTTCTTCCTGCTCCCTTCTATCAGTAGCCTGACAAGATGATCTAGAGCTAAACATAAGGCGAGGTTATAGAGAGATTAGTGTATTAGCAAGAGTATTCCTGATACAGAAAACAAACACAAACCCAAGGTTTCAGGCACATAAGCCCTCTTTTAGACCTGATAAAAGACAGAATGTTAATGCTAATTAACTCCTTTTCTAGGCAAAGTTTTCTTTCAATTTCAAATTCTGTATCTTATCTTCTTGTCTCTCCCCTTTATTCCTTTTCTGATTCTTATTCTCCACCTGAGAACTACACTATTACAGTTCACTTTATTTCCACACAGTAACTCACATTGCTTACTCCAACTCTCTGGTGCTACATAAAATTTGTCATTCCTAATTTTGTCCAGAACTGTTTATTGGTTCTGCTTTTCTCCCCAGCTTTGTTTATCAGCCATAGGACTTTGCAAAATGGGCACTTCCTCCTCTATTCTCTAATTGCTCTGGTTTTTGAATTCAAAATTCTGAAGCAAGCTGGTGTAAAAACATCCATCCTATTTTATGTGCTTGTTCTCAGGATTAAGTTCTTCCAATGCACAAGTCTTCCTTGCATTAGCTGAGGATTCTGCCACTGCAGGAGACTTTCATCATCCTGTGAATAGGAGGAGGGAGTAGAGGAAATGCTATTGTCAGCTCCATAGATATGCATCTACTGAATGATGACAGCAGAGATCCAGGCTTGTAAGTGGCCCATACAAGTGGTTTGAAAACACTGTCTGTTATTACAACTCACTGATCTTAAGCCTTCCAGGAAAATTGTTCTGTGCTCGGATTGTTTATGACTGCTTTTTAAAATTTTATTATTAATTGCAGTGACCTCTATTAAACTGAATTACCTGGATCTGAGTGAAATTCCTCATAAGAATTTGGACAGCATGTACACGCACAGTGCCCAGACTGCTATGTGCAATGCAGGAAGAAAAACTGGTTACAATACCTTATCCTCAAGACTGGCACCTGCCACTTCCTCTTCAACACTGAGATCAATTTCTGGTGATTCTTCAATTTCTTTTCTTTCTGTATCTAACAAATAAAGCCCCAAGAAAATGCAAATGAAAGGTATGAGAGCATATCCTGACTAGAAAAACAAAGAGCATGCTTTTTTACAGCTACTCAGGATACCGAGAAAGAGATTTTTATTACTTGGAGTCACATAACAGATCCTAGGCTGGGGAAAGTCAGGATGGCACATGTGGCCCAATCCAGTTTTTCTACCTTACAAATTAGCACTATTTCAGTTACAAAAGTTTGGAGTTAAGTGTAACCATAACATCAAAACTGCTCTGTAGCAACTTTTTACACAACTTTATTTGCAATTTTGTTGTGAGAAATTAATGCTACCCTTTGCAGCTGAAATTACTGGAATATCAATCCTGGTTTTCAAGCCTCCTGACAAAAAGGTAAATGGCCTATACTGCAACACAGACTTGCTGTAGAGCTGAACAACAATGACAAGAAAGTGTACCTGCAATGAAGTTATATAACAATTTACGCTACCTGAGCATTTGCCCAAAGACAACTTTTATTACACTATTTTCTACTGATTCTGTCCTAGACTGCAGAGGCTTTCCAAAAAAACCAACCCAGTATCAATTATTTTAGCACTCTGAATACATAAAAGCATCAAATTTTACTCACCACCCAGAACAGATTGCAAGATTTCACTGGCAGTGAATGTATGCTTCACAGTTAATTCCTCAGTACTTCCCTCTGGGGATCTGTCTGTTTTGCTCACTTGTGATGTTGTTACAGCAACATGGAGACTTTCAACTAAAGAGGAAAACATAAAGAATTACAGAGGCCCCTTAAATAGTTCCTTTGTGCATAAATCAAGGACATAGAATTGAATGACCATGGAATAATTTAGTTTGACTTTCAGAGGTCACCTAGTCCTACACCCCACTCAAAGCTGTTCAATCTAAATTGTGTTGATCAGAGATTTGCACACACAAGCCTTTAACAACTCCAAAGATGGAAACTTCAAAGTCTCCCTGAGCAACCTGTTCCGGTTTTTCAACACTCTCATGGCATATAATTTTTCATTTCAGTTAACTGGAATTGTCTCTGTTTCACCCCAAGACTATTGTCTCTCATCCATGTGTTCTTTTACCATCATATCCCTCTGCAAAAAATATGGCTTCTCTACATCCTCTCATTAAGCAGCTGTGGACAGTAATGGGATCCCACCACGTCAACTACCTCAGCTTCTCTTCAGATGTCGTGTCCTACAGCGCTCTGATCATCCTGGTGCCTTTCACTGGATTTGCTCTACTTTGTCAATGTCTCTCTTGTCCAGGGAAGCGCAGTATTGGTCATGGTACTCCAGACAGGACTCACAAGGGGTAAGTAGAGGAAGAATTAGCTCCCTCAACTTGCTGGCAATTCTCCTCTTACTGCAGCAGCCTAGAAAGCAGTTGGCCATCTTTGCCACAAGCGTAACTGCTGCCTCATGGTCAACCTG